>OY754988.1:26011359-26296359 GCA_963576475.1 Molanna angustata | reverse complement strand
TCGAACAACATGTTCTGAAGATAGTGGGAGCCAGCCCATCTCCCTATTTCAAGCCCTGTGACACTGTAAATTCTTCCGTCAGTTCTCCCAAAAACGTCACAAGTCAACACATCACAAACGGCAGCCATGTTGACTCGTCGGCTCAACTTGGCTGCCGATTGTGTTGTCGAGTGATTTGTAGAGATTTTTGTATTACGAAAAACGATTCAAAACGCGTTGAAAAATAGAACACGTCCTATTTTTTTACCCACCACGTTAAAAAACCCATCCGTCTAAAGTGCACTATAGAAGTGGAAAAGAAAAATTTACTTAATTAGATAAACCACTAATCAACAGCCGTAGTAATTTTCTCTTACTCTAATTTCAAATCGATTCGAGATGCTGGTCACGACGCTTAGCAATGAGGAAGACGACACTGATCGTGATGAAGATGAATGTCAAATCAAAGCTTAGAATCTTCCTTTTACATACATACATATATAAATCAATTGAAATTGGATTTATATTTTTGAGAATAGTGACCACTAAACGTATGTACATAATATGTAGATTGCAATATGAATTGGATTGGAGTGGCAAGGAGTGAGTAAGGTTGCAGGAATTGAAACCAAAGCACCGCGTGAGATTTTATCTATATGCGAACCTGTGGCAGTGGAAAATTCCAATAATATTAAAACTCATTCGAAATTTTACTATAATTATTTCTTGTAGAGGGTTCGAATATAATAACATATCCTCCAAACATATTTGGGAAATAAACAGAAGATTATAAAATTAACCAAAAACCAGATAAACCTACATAATAAATTAAAGTATTAAAGCACTAGGGAAATCTTCTACTTGGCTTAGTTATTTCAAATATATATATTTATTCCTCACCAACCCAAGGGGATATAGTAGGGAGTTATGATTTCGCAATTTTTAAGGCTATTTTTTTTACAGATTATCAATAAGTATCAAGAAGTATACTTTATCAATTATTTATTTATTTATTTATTTGGATAAGTATACAGTCAAATTGAAAATTATATAAAAGAAAAGATGTACAAAAATGAGACCAATTACATACTCATCACAAGTGTATATAAGTAACAAGTTCACAAAAGTAAATAAGTAACAAGTTCAAAAGAGAAATAAAAATGACCAGAAAATAAAAAAAAAATAAAATATCAAATAGAATTACTTAAAAAAACAGTAAGTACAAAAAATATACCAGAAAAAGTTTTGAAAAAGTAATGAAATGTGGGAAGGATGTGGATAATAAGGATGGGTGAGGAGGAATGCGTAAATATACTTATTTAATCAATTATCATTCACTTGCAAAAGATTAATCAACCGATTACTGTATGCCGATTGGGTATAATCAAACATGGGTAATTTACCGATGAATATTTTCCATACATAATTTGAATACTTTATACAATGAATTGTTAGTGAAGAGTTTACCGTTGGCCACAACCCAATCGTTTTAACATGTCTACGTAGGAGACACTATTATGATTTGGGTCTATTATACTTATCCGAAGAAGCGCACTATGTAGTGTTGGGGAGGGTTTGCAATCTGCTCAAGCTTTAAAAGACCCTGGTTAATAAGAAGGTGGAAACACAGAATTCAGAAGATCGTTCCACAGCCGGGCTGCTGTATTAATAATAGAGTTTGAGAAGCGACTGGTTCGTGTATATTGAAGGTTTACTGTGAACGGGTGTTGAGATTGAGTAAAACGAGTGACTCTATTGTGAATGGGTGGAAGAGGGACCAGAGATGCAAGTTCTTACGAGCATCTCCCGTGGTAGTATCTACAGCATGGGTGGCCAACCTTTTCAGCAGCCGGGCCAGATTTTTGAAATGAGATTTCCTACCGGGCCGTACAACATTTTTTTTAATATTCATAGCTTAAGATTACATGTAAATAAAATATGTAACACTTTTTAAGACGAATTTTGTATGGCGCGCAGCTTCTGTTCCTTATAATTCTACATATGTTCATAGCAAAAAAGAAACATATTGTTTTTTTAAAAAGATATAACAAAAATGAGAATCAGGTTTAATTATTAAATAAGAGTTAAATAATACAAAAAATAATAATAAACATATAATAAATTTTAGTGAGACCTCTGATTTTGTTTGTCAGGATTAAGTTCATCAATGTTGATAACTAGTGATGTTGTTGCTACACGCAAACAATTTTCCAAATGCTTAACATTGATTCGCGTTCTCATTTGAGATTTAATATGCTTCATTTGAATAAAAAGCTGTTCACACGTGTAAGTGCTTCCAAATAGCGAAATCATCGATAGAGCATGTTTATAAATGCAGGATATTTATCCTTCTCCAAATACATACATACATACCATCACGCCATGTCCCTCACGGGGTAGGCAGAGAGAACCGAACGCCACATTTTTCTATCTTGACGCACATTCATCGCCTCATCAACATTCATACATCGTCTTATACATGTTCGTCTGTTGTTCATGCTTCTTACATTTCCATCTTTCAAAATATCGTTTACATGGTCGTGCCATCCTTTTCTTGGGCGCCCGCGACCTCTTATTCCGTTCCTGTCAGCTTTGTATATTTTCTTCGTCAGGCGTTCTTCGTTCATTCTCCCCAAGTGGCCAAACCATCTCAATGTGTTAACTTTCATTCTGTTAATTACATCTTTCTTTATCTTACATTCTTTCCTTGTATCTTCATTCCGAACTCTATCATACATCGTTCTGTTACAAATTCTTCTAAGCGATCTCATTTCAACTGCATTTATTCTGCTTTCGTGCGACTTCTGCCATGTCCAGGTCTCACTTGCATACGTCAGGGTTGGCACTACGATTGCGTTATGAATGGCAACTTTAGCGTCTCTTGATATGTTGCGATCATTCATAACTGGTCTAAGTGCTCCATTCACTCTGTTTCCCGCCATAACTCTTCTTTCAATATCCTTATCAGGCCGTCCATTCCGTTGGAACATACTACCCAGATAGACATACTCGTCGACTTGTTCAAGCCATTCATTCTCTACTTTTATTTGACACACTGTTCTGCTTTCACTCTTCTCCAATTATGTTTTTTATATGCTTTCACTCTTCTCCAAATATGTTTTGTAAAACTCTTCCAAACCAACCTGATTGAATTTCTTCTTTAACTGTGTATCACAACACATTTCACAATGTTCCATTTGTAATATTCCTGTCAATAAATTCACGTCTACGGAGAACGCAATATCGGCGTGTGCGCTATTAAAAATCAGCTTAACTGTGTATCACAACACATTTCACAATGTTCCATTTGTAATATTCCTGTCAATAAATTCACGTCTACGGAGAACGCAATATCGGCGTGTGCGCTATTAAAAATCAGCTTAACGTTGTGATTGTTAATTAACACGAATATACCGTAGAAAATAATGTCACGATAGTTGAATCAATGTACTTACTGAGATACTTCCATATATGGTATATGATACGAACTACGCACTATGGAATGTTCTTTTGGTTGTTTTATGTCACTATATATATTTAGAAAAAAAAATAACCACTAGTAGACACCCAGTAGGCCGCGGGTTGGCCACCCATGATCTATAGAATAAAATATATATAGAATAGCGACTCTGCGTCTATATAATATACCTAAATAAGTAATAAATTCAACAATTTGTACGAAATAAGAGAGAAAAAAATGATGATAAAAAAAGGCTGGTGAAACTTAAACTGAAACAAATTAGTGTTTTCATTTATACCTAATTAACTTGGAAATATTAAATAATACCAAACTTCAATTCTCTCTCATTCGTTAATTTAACACGCACTCAATAACATGTTGCCACATTTTGGAGACTAATAGATTCACATACACATACTGAAAACACTCCTGTGTCTCCACCGGGAATCGAATCCAGGACCATTGGATCAGCATATTCAGCATACTTAACTAACGGAACCAAGAATGCCATCAATTTTTTTATATAATACGCACATAATAACAAGTTGCTATATTATCAAGATTTATAATATTTATCGTTTCATATATTTAGGCTGAAAACACAATTAAAAACTGTGTTTTCACCGGGAATTGTACCTACATAATATCTGTACAATCTGTACAAACGACGAATAATATTGAAGAATGATCATTGTCTGGTTTTGAACTTATTTAGATTATTCAGTATATTTTTATTTTGAAAAAAGTTGAGAGACAAATTTTGAATATTAATTTATAAATGTAAAAAAAATATTGAGTAGGTACCTACCCATTTAAAAAAACAAAACAAGAAAGGAATATTTTTTCACTGTCACTAATTTATTTGTATATGTACAACTCGCTTAAAGGATTTACTTTCTATGCACACATTCCATTTTATTGTCATGTTTACATCATTTTAAACCTAATTTTTGTATAAACTGATACGTACTTTTAATTTTATACTTGATTTTGTTTTGTATAATATCATGATTATAACTCGCCTCCCCTTTCTTAATTGCGGGTTTTTTTTAAATTTCCCCATAGATACAATAAGCAAAAATACCCAAAATTAAAATATACCTCTAAATAAGCCTCATTCCTTCTGTATCAATATTCCAACTGTCGATTTGTTCAGGAGAACTTTGTTCTCTTAACATATCGACAATGTATCAAGCCAGAATACGCGAGAATTGTATGGAGAGGTCTACTTTTTTCACGGCTTTTCCAACTTTGAAGTCAAAAAACACCAACTTAGAGGCTTCGCAGCATATATGTTCCATACAAGGATTTACTCAGAATTCGGAGTAGAACATTTCGTGTGTCTGTGTGTGTGTGTGTCTGTGTGTGTGTCTGTGTGTGTGTGTGTCTGTGTGTCTGTGTGTGTGTCTGTGTGTCCATCCCCCCCTTATAACTTTTGATCCGCTCAATTTACAGAGCCTAAAATTTCAGAATATATAAACAGTTACAGGCCTACAAAACTTTTATACTCGGAATTTTGAATTTTTGTTTCAGTCAGGGGTTATCAACTTTTGAATTTTTATTTTATTTTTCCATATATCTCAGAAACCATAAACGGTAGAACGCTGAAAATTGGTACAAACATAGACAAATACAAAATCTCAAATTAGTTTTTTCAAAAAAATTCCAGGGTTTCTCAAACATTTTTTATTAAGAAAAATATTTTTTTTATGATAAATTTATGAGTTTAACTGCCTATATTTCCAAAACTTTTACAATAATCGAAAAAAGCCGAAACACCCCAACTAGATAATTTAATTTTCTATAAAAAATATTAACATTGTAGTAGAAGATCTCAATTTTTTTTTAACAATTTTTTTAAAAATTGAATTTAGTGACGACATCGCTTCATACATTTTGTATGGCAGTCGCCTATACACAATATGTAAGAAGACTTAATAGTTTGATACTTCATCTCCAAACATACATATACATACCATCATGCTATTTGCATATTCTGGGTAGGAAAAAGGATCTTCCTCCATACTATCCTATCTTGACATACATACCTACACATGTTGTATAGAAAACAAAATATCTGAAAATATTCAATAATTTGTATCTATGGGTTTATAGTTTGGTACATATTCTTCAACTATACATACTATCGCTATCGACAGTTGGATCTCATGTGTTACATGCAACTAGTTATTATTTAACGGTCAGTTTATACCGATTCTATATCTCTTAAAAACATCTGCATACAAGTAATATACTGCATACCTAATAATCTGCATACCTAAGATTAGCTACACCATAACTGGTGTAGCGGGTATTTGCTGGTTCATTGTAAAATTGACAAATTTGATATTGGTAAATTGATTTTAATAGCGATTTTTATGCACTGCAGTTCGATAAATTGACACCTCGTATATAACCCAAAAGGAAGCAATGCAATTACCTTTAATTGGCTGGCAGATCCTTGGGCAGAGGGCACTGTTCTCCTGCAGTGATAGCGGGCGTTGAAGATTGATGAAGCGGTTGTAGCGGATGAAAAACTGTTGAAATGTTTATGAACTTCGATGTTTTTGTAGACGATAGCGGTGTAGAAGGTGAAGATTATGCGGTGAAGGTAGTGGTTAGAAAGTAAGCGGGTTTTTTCAATTTAGCGGTGAAAAGCGGCGGTCACACAGACACGAAAAAAATATAGATCCGTACTCTGCGAAAGACAGGCGGGATGTCTGATTGTTTTTCAGTGTTGCCAACTCACAGGTGCGAATATTAGCAAAACGTTACAAGTAGGCGGATAATTTTTAAATGCGGTAGTTGAAGCGGTGATGAGTGCGGATGATGACGATGAATCCCAGAAGAAGCCTCTTGATTGCCAATGGCCACTGGCTTAGTGCATTACTTCTTCCGGCGATACACAAAGGCATCACAATTCATCGAAAGCAGTGCATTTTATTTTATTTTTATAGCAATTAAATAAATAAATGGCGCCAACAATAACTGTTTAGGATATTTCATAATTATTATAATGTAAAGTAATTTGTATAGTTGTATAAAATAAACCGATTTCTAGTATATAAGAAAAAGACACTACTCTACGTTTACCAGTTGATAAGGGCCTAGTCAGCCGAAACGGTCGTCCTATTATAAGGAAAATATATATGTAGAAACAAAATCATTCTTGTTTGATTAAAAATACCTAGTGTAATGGAGTTCTACACATTAAACACCGTCAGTACTGACAAATCAAAAGAAAGGAATATAACATTTTATATTTTATAAGATTCTGCACTGTAAAAATAAAAAAATAAGATGAAGATTTAAAACTTTTGTTTATTTTATATAATTGATAATTTAAAATATAATTATATGTTGTCAGAGCCTAAAAATAGAAAAAAAATCTTAATGGCCAAATTATTACATCGTTATAAAAAACATTTGAAACTGTGCAAAAAATAAATTAACTAAATGCCTTTGCCAAACGTTTTTCCATCTACTTATATTATGAACTAGCCTTTATGTCCCGCCGTTGGCCAAGAATGTAAAACTGTGAAGGAATAAGCAATCGTTTTTATAATATTGTCACCCAATTATTTTGCAATATCGGACTATGAAAAGTGGTTTGAAATTTGATTGAGTTTAAGCATTGTAAAATGTTCAAGTGATGGCCACAACCCATTCTTTTTTATATATTGCTATAAAGTGTGAATGAAGTATAATATACAATTTCTGCACGCATGGACTACGCGAAATGGTTTTAAATATGACAGTTTATCAACGTTGTACACAACCCCCATTTTTAAATATTATCATCGAAAACAAATTGTAATATATACCTATTGAAAATTTAGTAATTTTGGATGTTGGAATGTGGTTTAAATTTGATTAAATAATGTACTGAAAAGATCTAGTGTTGGTCACATCCCATTCGTTTTTATATTTTTTCATCAAGTGTGCATTATATTTTTGCACAATTAGACTGATAGACTTAAAATTGACACAAAAGTCTACATTAACGAAGAAGAAAAAGACTTAAACTATAATAAATAGTTTTTAATTTGAATATAAACGTTGTGAAGAGTTCAGTAATGGCCACAACCCCCATTATTTAAATATCGTCAACGAAATCAAATATGAAGGTGTTGAAAATTATTCAAAATAGGATGATATAAATGGTTTAAATTTGATTAAACAAAAGTATTGAAAATATTCTAGTGCAGGTTACATCGTCACATCCCACATCCCATTCGTTTTTACATATGTATTTTCATCAAGTGTGCATATTGTTAATAATATTTCTGCACAATAGACTATTAGACTTAAAACTAACCCAAAAGTCTAAATAAAAAAGAGAAGAATAAGTATAAGACTATAAGAAATAGTTTGTATAAAAACTATTTCAATGGTCTACAAATAAGACCATTGAAATAGTTTTTTATACAAACTATTTCTTATAAAATAAGGTCTACATAAAATAAGGGGGACACGGAAGGAGCCTCCACGTAGATTGAGTTTCGGTTAACTTCGGAAAAGCAATCGGGCGTCCCTGGAAACGGCAGAATGCCGGCCAATCCTTCCACCACCGGAGCACCAACCAATATCATGGTGTTCCGGACACGGAAAGTAAGTAAGTACATAAAATAAGAAAAAATACATAAAATAGAAGAATTAGACTATTGGAAATAGATTGCATAAAAACTGACTAAAAGGTCTACATAAAAGAAGAAGAAGATTAATCCATAGGAAATAGTTTTTTATAAAATTCACCAAAGTTCTACATAAAATAAGAAAACGAAGAAAAAGAATTAGACTCCACGAACGGTCGCTTCAGACCCTTCAGTACCTCCCATCCCTTCAATCCATCATTACGTCCCTTCCAATCAGGCCCTTCAGTACCTCCCGTCCCTTTAGGCCCTTTTATACCTCCCATCCCTTCAGGCCCTTTAGTGCATCCCTTCCCTTCATTACATCCCGTCCCTTCAGCCGCTTAAGAAAAGTTTAAATCCAGAAACCATCCTGGAAGAACCGCGAAGAGATGAAAGGACCTTCTTTTCCCAGGATACTCCACCTTCAAAGGTAAAATGACTAAATACACGAAGAAGAAGAAGAAAAAAGTTTAAATCCAGATACCTGCGAAGATATGGAAGGAAAATTGGACCTTCTTTTCCCAGGATACTCCACCTTCAAAGGTAAAATGACTAAATACACGAAGAAGATGAAGAAAAAAGTTTAAATCCAGATACCTGCGAAGATATGGAAGGAAAATTGGACCTTCTTCTCCCAGGATAGTCCACCTAAAATGTCCAGGTAAAATGACCAAATGCACGATGAAGAAGAAAAAAGTTTATATCCAAAAACCGTCTTGGAAGACTTGCGAAGAGTTGGAAGAACAGTTGGACCTTCTTCTCCCAGTATTCTCCAACTTCATAGGTAAAATGACCAAAAATACATGAAGAAGAAGAAGAAGAAGAAAAAAGTTTAAATCCAGAAACCTGCGAAGAGATGGAAGGACAATTGGAACTTCTTCTCCCAGGTTAGTCCACCTTCATAGGTAAAATGACCAAATACACGATGAAGAAGAAGAAGAAAAAAGTTTAAATCCAGGAACCGTCCTGGAAGACCTGCGAAGAAATGGAGAGACAGTCGGACCTTCGTTTCCCAGGATATTCCGCTTTCATTGGTAAAATGACCAAATACACGAAGAAGAAGAAAAATAAGAAAAAAATTTAAATCCAGAAACCATCCCGGGCATACGCTCGACAATTCACCAAAGTTTCATTGTAATCGGACAAACGGTTTAGGAGCACATAGCATACATGCATCCATACATAAATAAATAAATAAAATAATTTTCCTATAGGAAATCAGTATATTGTTGATTTGTAAGTAAATAGTATTAGGTAGGTACCTACCTACAACAATGTTCTAAATAAATTCGATTCATATCAAATTTTATTTGAATATCAGAATCTTTCCGTAACCATAGTAACCATCGAACATATAAAATATTACTATCAAATGGGCTCGATACATTTTTTTGGATATGTAGGTAGGTACCTACATACATTGGTTTGTTCGAAGCCACAAAAACGAAAATTGTCCAAAATATCAAATATTACATACAAATTATGCAATTTTATTATGCCTATATCTTTACTAATAATTAACAGACTTTTACAATATATGTCTTAAAACTTGCTGTAATGTCTTGTGTTTCATTTTATTATTTCATAATCACATTTATTTCAAAGGTATATTATTTTAAAGAACATATTCATTCGGTAGGAAAATTAAATATCGTATGAAAAGATATTAAAATGGCGGGGTTATATGTACATTTGTACAAAACGCTTACTTTAAAAATAAGTTAAACATTATAATTATACAAAATATTCACCATGTTTTTCACTTAAACGCTAAGTTATACTTGAAAATATATTTTCTTCGTGTAAATACGTACTTCTAACTTTTAAACTAACAGATATTTGCGTGCAAAATGTACACTTTTTTGACAGATATGACTTGGAAAATTTTGTATGAAAAAAATAATTATTGAAATATTTTTAAAATTCAGCATTTTTATCGCATTATTTTTAGCGTGACACTGCATCAGGTATACTGGTACACGTTCGCACATAAATTAGATTTTTAGATGCTCTTGGTTTTTCAGAAGGCGTGAGACAAACACACACACACACACACATACACACACACATACACTAACATTTTGATTGCTTTATTACTTTAGATGTAAAATAGCATAGCAATTTGTCAAAAAAATCAGCTATCTAAAATTCTCAGAATCATTTGAATTCGTTAATATTTTTGCAACGAAACTCGCTCGAATCTCGTATCTGCCGAGTTTTTAAACGCTTTTGTTTTGCTTTTTCAATGTTATTTGAATAATAATTGAGAATCTTCTGATAACAGTCTGAGATTAAAATTAAAAATGGCGATATTTAATTTGATGTGGTATTACGATTGTACATCTCGTGAAAAGGACGCAATCACATAAAACAATTAGGTTATTACTAACTTTGAAAGAACGAAGATATCGTTTGAAATGTGAACATAAAGACACGAAATTAATAAATAATACATCATGGTATTTTAAAATGGGGAATGGGATCTCTAAACAAGACCCGAGAACTCCATTACAAGGTTAGATATGTCACGAGAAGCAATCATTTTTTTACGTATTTTATCCTGGCAACTACGTACGTATTGAAGATCGCGAATTTATAAAGAAAAACTCAGGTACAAAAGAGATAGGTAATAATAAAAAGACTCGAAACTGAATAATAAACGTTATTTAGGATAAACACAACAAAAAATACACGTGGATTGTAAAGTGCTCTTATTTTCGAGATACAAATAACGGTAATGAAGGTGCGTGGAGAAATTCTCATTTATTTCGAAGATTACTTTCAATTCAGTTATGCCGTTTCCCAATGCGAATCTACACATGTGTACAATTTTCAACATATTATACCTCAGAATGAGAGGAAAAGCAAATAAAAAAGGAAAAGAAAAGAAAAGAAATAAGATGAAAAGAAAAGAAAGAAGAAAAAAAAAATAATAGATAAGAAAAGAAAAGGAAGAAAAGAAAAGAAAAGAAAAGAAAAGAAAAGAAAAGAAAAGAAAAGAAAAGAAAAGAAAAGAAAAGAAAATATATTATACTTGTATCAATGTCAAGTCACAATAAGGGGATGTAGGGAATGTAGCGCGGGATGCTCTTAGATTCGTTCATCGTCACTTACAAAATTGGTATAAAATTAAAATGTATTTACCTTCCTTTAATCCATCTCCATGTATTGGCACAGTGGTATCCCACGGCAGCCAAGAAGACAAATGCCATGACCACCAGAGACAATAGACCAGCAGCCTGGTAGACCGCCCACCACTCCTCTGCAACAAACAAAACGTTTTATATGTAATATGAATCAGTCGTACTTATGATAGGTAGGTACTGAAAATATTCTATACAAAATACAACTTGGAATAGTGATTCCACTCTATTCGGGTGTCCCGTAAGAGCCGGGTAATCGAAAATACAACAGGCAATTATACCATATGAGGTTCACCACTCAACCTCAAATTCACCAATGATCGAGGTTCACCACCCATTATGAATTTATGTAGTAGAGCTTTCTTTTTTTGAAGTAAAGCTATAAGGTAATGCACACTCACAAACCTGTCGATGGTTACCCCACATTTTGAGATATGCCGTGATGTTATGTAGGTACGATTGTATGAGAAAATATCGAGTTAATTCAATTCTGATCCTTACCTATTATGAATTTTCGCTAAGAACTTTTATAATGGACGATAAGGCGGAGGCAGGTATTTTTTAATCTTTGTGATTCAAATGTACGTACGTAAGCAACAGGTTAGTAAGTTAAGATGGGTATTGGCAAAGCGGTTAGCACGCTGGGTTCGCGAGTTCTAATCCTGCCACAACCGATTTCGTTCACCTATAGCACAAGCATTTCATTTAGGGAATGTCTGAGGATGTATATATGTACTTGTTACATGAACATAATCATTGAAAAAAAAAGAATGAATTCGACCTGGTACATATGTACATATAAATTATTCTACATTCCCTTAAATAAACATAAATGCTAGTGAATTACTAACCCAGTGCGCTAACCGTTCCGCCACCACCCATCTATCAATATAAGAATTATCTCACAGTCTCATATCCAGCCTCATCAATTCAAACATTAAGATTAAAATTATATAACAAAACGTAATTGCTTCAAAAGAAAATGAGTTTCCACAGTGTAAATACAAGGTGTCTCAAAAGAAAGTTTATATTTAGTGGATCGATTAAATGTAATTAAGTAAGCCGTGTATCGAAAAAATGTTTATTAATTATTAAAGTACACAATTTGGGAATTTATTTCTTAAACATAATATTGTCCAAATGTAGATCCTCGCGTACGCAGTAGTCATTTAATCGAACAGTAAAATTACTTATGACGGCTCGGCAGGTGGACTCAGTGATGGCTACCATTTCGTGACGGATATTTTCTTTCAAATGCGCCAGGAAAGTCGGTTTATTGCCGTAAACTTTAGATTTAAGATAACCCCATAGTAAAAAATCCATAGGGGTTAAATCAGGACTGCGTGGAGGCCAATTTATGTCACCTCTCCTGGAGATCAATTTGCCTGGGAAAATTTCACTAACTCGTGGCAGAGATGTATTGGACGTGTGTGACCTTGCTCCGTCCTGCTAGAACCATATTCTTTGGTTATGGCCAGGAAAGTTTTGCAGTTCAGGCACCAAGAAGTCGTCTAACATCTCCACCTAACGCTCTGAATTCACTGTAACTGCACGCCCCCTTTTGTCTTCAAAAAAGTAAGGGCCGATAATTCCTCGCGCCGATATCCCAGCCCATACAGTCACTTTAGGTGAATGAAGGGGTTTCTGATGCTTGCGTTTTGGATTCGTTGCACTCCAGTAGCGGCAAATCTGCTTATTTACGTGTCCATAAAGATGAAAATTAGCTTCATCCGAAAACATTATGCTCAATTGCCTGATTTACGAAGTCAAGCATCTGACTGACATCTTGGGGCTTTAATTCTTGCACTAATTGAATTTTGTAGGGGTGCAGCTTTAGGTATTTGTGCAAAATGCGGTGTAATGATGATCTATGCACATTTAAAGCACTTGCGCGCTTCCGAATTGAAAGGTCGTCACGAACAGACTGATTAACACTCTCCACGTTTTCTACCGTTCTTGATGAACTTGGTCGCCCGGATTTTGGTTTTTCCAGCGATGTACCGGTCTCTTCAAACTTTTTGGCCCAATTTTCGAATAAGAGGAATGCTTGGCGCATCGTTTAAGTGGCGAAAACCTCGAATATTGCAGAATCTTCTTTGCGCTACAGTCGCCGAATGACCGTTTTTGTAAAACTCTCGCACGCACAACGCGCGGTCTGCTCCCGAGAAACGCTCCATACAATTGAAATGTATAAATATTGATAATATATTGCAGCTAGAAATATAAAACTGCCACTTATGTAAATAAAATATAAATAAAAGAAAACCCTTCATGTGCATGCGGGGCAGACTTGCGGAATGTCCGATGCACTACGAATATGAAATCTATCCCAACTTATAAGTTCCTCTACCAGTTAATATGACCCATCTCTCATCGCTTAACTCTCCTGTTTGTTCCACAACAACTATGTAAATTTATCTTAATTAATCTTTAATTCTAAACATTATCGAACAAAATCTTTACCTTTTCTTCCTTTGACACAAATCACTCCTCTAAAGGCCCCCATTCACGATCGTGCCATCCTGCCAAATGGCTTGCCATCACTCCAAAATGGAATTCCAAGCGATCGAAACTCTGTAGTACTGCGAAAACGGCGCGGCGCATCCTGTCAGCACGGCATGCTCGTGAGTGTGAAAACCAGCGGTACATTGCGCCATCTCATTACGCCGAGCTGTTTGACAATCTCGTGAATGCGAAAATACAACATTTTCTCTTTGTTTTTTTTTCTATTTATATATAAACAAACCGCTAAATAGCAGTTGTATAAAACTCATCATCAGAATTGTAACTCATTTTTACTTGAAAATTAAAAAAAAAGTAGAACTTATTAATGCGAAAGCGTCGACCGCTTGCGTATATTAATTTTGATGGCTCGATGGCGCGCCCGTGAGTGTGATGAAAATTTTACAATGCTCCAAATGGAGCCGGTCCATATGGAACGACGCCGAATGGCACGATCGTGAATGGGTTGCTTAAGGGTGGTTTACCTATAATAATAAAATGTGTTATTGCTCACAAGGAGACTTATTGTTGAAAAAAAAAATTGTATTGGACAAAAGTCAATAAAGGACAACAATACGTGAAAGTAATAGAAGTAGAAAGTAATCCACATTGAGACAGTAAATTATTATATTTGTGATATAAGAGAGACGGTTTTATGGATGAAAATAGATTTTGTTGTGGCGGAATTGATACGGGAGATGATATTTTTATCATCTCCCGTTAGGAATATGGAACATTATTTTACAATACTCTATGTCATAAAAGAGAAGCTCTCGACCATTTTGTCTTGTGCACCCCTTGGGTCTTCACTGAATCTGATACTATCGGATGAAAAATGTATACAGGTGGTCCCTAAAACCAACATCGAAACGAACACGACTATATACATTTATTCATTCACTGCATATCCCACAGTGCGGGGCAACCAGCGACAGGTGGGCGGAGAGGAATTACTTTGTGAAAGGAAGCACAACATATTCTTGGTATCCTCGCATACCAATCTGGTCTCAAAAGGCAAAACTTTAAAAAGCATTAAACACGTTTTTTTCTTTTTTACGGTTACACCATAATGATATGGAAATATTCTTGAACGTCATTCGATGACGTTAGTTCTTTGGTTATATTGAAGATATTAACGTTGAACTTGATACACTGATTTAGGGTATCAAAAACCATGAAGCGATGATATTTTTATAAAGGTCGAAATAACTGAATTTGATAGCGTATGATCTGCCTTATCAGCCCTATTGATGTTGAAGTTTGTTTCAAGGACATCCTGTACATGTGTGGCAGAGTTCAAAGGATCTTCCTGATGTACCTGAGAGAGCATAGATTCTATTTGTGACTTATCCCGGTTGAATTTCTTCTTGGTATACGCATATTGAGTTACCACAGCTCACAGAATAGACGAAATATAATATTTGTTTGTATAGTTCCTTAAAATTATTAGACTATATTGGTAACGCTACTATTTTAGAGTAACTTCGTTGAATGTTTCTGATATTTTTCTGAGAATAAGACATTTTCCTCCTCTCCCATTCCCATCTTTCTCTTTTTTTTTATTATGGCCATGTAGATGACACCAGCTATTACGATTTAGGTCCATTATACTTTTCCGAAGAAGGGCGTTGCTACGTAGCGTTGTAATTTAGAAATTAGTAACTCGGTTTTAAAAAGACCCGGTTTGTAAGAAGGTGAAAACACAGAACTCTGAAGATCGTTCCATTGTCGGGTTGCTGTGTTAGTAAAAGAATTCTAGAAGTGATTGGTTCGTGTATATTGAAGGTATACTATTAAAGGTTGTTGAGATTGAGTAAAACTAGTGATTCTATTGTGAATGGGTGGAAAAGGGACCAGGGATGCAAGTTCTTCTGACGTTAGTATCCAGGTTCTACTAGCTTGTAGGACAATGATGTCAGACCACCTATTTGGAGGTCTTCCAAGATTCATGTTATTTGCCGAGAAGAATTCTGTGCTTAGCAAGATAATAACGATTTGACATAATTCTGATGATTCATATCGTCACACATTTCCAGAATGAATTTACAATTATAATTTTGTCTTCCACCGGGAATCGAACCCGGGACTTTTGGTTCAAGAATCGGACATCCAACCAGCTGAGCCTCGAAGGCCTTCTATCATCTTCTATAGTATATTCTTGTCTGGCCAGCCCATTGTGATTTCATCTTATCAACACGGTCTATTTCAGAAGCAGCGTAAATTGTTTTATTTCACGATGTGAAAACTAATCTGTTAATGGTGATGACTCTTGGCAGAGAATTATCTTTCATCATTGAGTGTCATGACTATCCTTTTTAATAAGATTCAGAGATTTGGATATTTCTTCAGTAACTTGGACAAATTACCATAAGGGGCCTTGATACACTTGAGAGATTCATCGTGAAGGTCGCTCACAGATCCGACGAAATGACTTTGTTAAGTCCGCTACAGGATATTCATTTAATGAAGCGCTTCGATCTGCTCAAGACCGTCTTACATGGAGGCGAACTATTCGAAAGATTGAGGTCAGCCGCCAAAAAGAAGCAATAACTCTTTGTCAGCCTGAGGTGCGTATTAAATCACTAGAACCGCTGACAAAAACCACAATACGTTAGGTACTTTTGTTCTGTATTAACAAAGGATAATAATTGTCAATAGAACTTAGGTAATCTTAGAAATAATATGTTACACACTCATATTAGATAATAAAATCCAATGAAACCCCACGATATCCTCATTTAATAATATTGATTAACGATTAAAATTGTTTCGGCAAGAATTTCATTATAGATGCCGGAGGACACAATTTTGTCTGTATCAAGTAAGCATTAGGTACCCACATGTTAATTACATTTATAGTATTAAAGCATCAATTTTATTATATTACCGTGCAAATATAATAAAATAATACCTGACTTACATCAATAACTCCTACTAAACAATAACATTATAAACAAAATTAGTAACAAAGTCTGATATCTTGGACTTAGTACAGCCGAGTGGGCATAATTTTGGAAAGCTGGTTACTGATTGGTTGATTCGGAGAGGCAGGGAAGAGTCAGAGAGAGACTTGACGTTTGCCCTAAGATAATTTTAATATAATTTACAATCAAAATCTTTTTCATATACCCTTTTACACATATCCACACACGCAAACACACCCTCACATTAACAAAAACACAAAGACACCTAATAATTTTTTTCATGTACCTACAATTGTATTTTATATGTACTTTTTTATATTTTTTTTATGACTTAAAATGTGTACTTTTGTACTTTATTATTTGTATTTTTCATATTTTTTTTGTGCCTTAGATATTAAGAATTCACGTAGCTGAAATTTATGCTTACTTACTGCCTAGTATTACCTCAGAACAGGCTTTGCCTAGTGAGGTAATAAATTCCATTTATATATTTCATGAACAATGTTTTATATTTTACTTTATATTGTATAATGGAAATTAATAAATAAAAAAAAAAAAAAAGTGGCATTAATAATGGACAGGGGCAGAGAAGAGTGTGAGAGGGATCTTACTCATGTTTTGAAATGACGGATCTCACTCATGTCCTCATGTCAATCAACACATGTACATTGTACATACAATACGCACGGAATAAATTTTGACTGACTAAATACTTGCACAGCTACTCATTTTGAATAGGTATTGCCTCGGAACAGGCTTTTGTCTAGTGAGGCAATATATCCAAGTACCTAATATTTATATATATTTTATTTGTATTGTATTTTGTATTAATATTGTTGTGTAATTATGGCTTATGTAATTTGGAAATAAAACAAAAAAATATTGTAAAAGAAAGAAAAGTTAGAAATCTACAGCCAAATCTTTCGGCTATCAATTTGCAGACATCCTCTGTTTGGTCGCATTTCTTAGATGGCGATATTAAAATCGAGAAAAAGAAATCGAGAGGCAAGGCAAGAACACTAGATTCAACAGTACAGTGGAGGTCGAAACAAGTTGTCGGAAACTGACTTTTTTACTCCTCACTAACCAAAGGGGATATAATGGGGGGTTATGATTTCGCAATTGTAAGGGTATTTCTTTTATTGCAGATTATCAACTAGTGTCATGCTGAGATTGTATTCTGAAAGTTTCATCACGATGCATCTATGTGTGTTCTATGTGCTGTGTGCTATGTACGGCGTGTTTATTTGACTTAATCGTCTATGTACTTATTCGATTATTTTCAAATTTTAAATATTTGTATATCTAATATTCACTTAGACCCCATTAGATTTTGAAGGATATCTGAATAGTGCTTCTCATTTTTTTTAACTGTCAAATATTTCAAAGTTACCCTGAACCCATGGAACTAAAAAAATTTAAATTTTCATTTACAAGTTAGTAAAAATTCACATCGTTTCATAAAATAGCATTGAAGAAATATCAAGTTTTCATAATAAAATATTTAAATAAAAAAAATAATGTAACAAACTCATTTCGTGAAAATGCTGTAAATTTTCCATACAAAATATGAATACTTTATGGAGTGACTTGTTAGTGAGGAGTTTAGCGTTGGCCACAACCCACTCGTTTATAATTATCATTAACGGGTGTCCTTTACGAGCTCGGTTACTTAATTTAAAATACAATCCCAATATCGAATTTTTCGCTAAGAACCTAGTGATAGTATTTGAGGGTAAGGCTAGGAGCGAAATAACAGATCAAATATTGGTATTAAAAAAAATAGTTTTAAGGACCTGTCAATGTATTTCAAGGGTAAACTGAGTATGTATACAATTGATATATTGTATGTATGTCAACACACCATACATATATACATTTACATATGAAACTATTCCCCGGGCTGTCAGACATTTCAACAAAAACATCATTTGACACATCCTTGCCGCTTGAATGGATCAGGAAATTATATATTCACCCTTCAACACTAAACTTTATCTTATTTCATCTGATATCTATACTACATACATACATACCATCACGCCATGTCCCTCACGGGGTAGTCAGAGAGAACCGAACGCCACATTTTTCTATCTTGACACACATTCATCGCCTCATCAACATTCATACATCGTCTTATACACGTTCGTCTGTTGTTCACGCTTCTTACATTTCCATCTTTCAGAATATCGTTTACATGGTCGTGCCATCCTTTTCTTGGGCGCCCCCGACTTTTTATTCCATTCCTGTCAGCTTTGTATATTTTTTTTGTCAGGCGTTCTTCATTCATTCTCTCCAAGTGGCCAAACCATCTCAATGTGTTAACTTTCATTCTGTTAATTACATCTGTTTCATATGTAGCTTTAAGTATGTGGCAGATGCGTCTGCCGACGTTAAATACCTACCCAGACGAGCAAAACCCCTCCTAATGCATCAATATAAAAAATGTTATTATACAGTAAATTTCCCGGAAATAAAATACTTCTTCTTCTTCTTCTTCTTCTTTTGAATAGACCTTCAGGTCTGATAAATAAAATAAAATACAATGAAAATAAAAGAAAATAAAACTAATTAATCACAAGAATATTAAACAACTGATACAGGATCCTACCAGACGTGTCCCTGGTTTCAATCTTCCACGCAAGTCCTGGGTGCAACTCAACAGGATTCGAACCGATCTAGGCTGCTGTAATTATTTCCTGTGGAAATGGGGAAAACGAGAATCACCGCAATGGGATTGCGGTGCAGACTACCAAACAGTTCGTCACATCGTTGAGGAGTGCCCACTGCGCAGATTCCCAGGGGACCCAACCAACCAGCCTGCATGGAGCGGAACGGGATGTCATGGACTGGCTACAGCAACTGAACCTAAGACTTTAAAGAATAACTGGGACGCAACCACAACTGGTGAAGAAGCCTGCCCATTTTTTTTTTTTAACATGTCTACGTAGGGGACGCCAGCTATTAGGATTTGGGTCCATTTTACTCTTCCGAAGAAGCGCACTACGTAGCGTCGGGAGGGGTTTGCAATCTAGAAAAGAGTTTGTTAATTCGGATTTTAAAAAGACCCGGGTTGTACGAAGGTGGAAACACAGAATTCGGAAGATCGTTCCACAGTCGGGCTGCTGTATTAATAAAGGAGTTCGAGAAGCGACTTGTTCGTTTATGTTGAAGGTCCACTGTGAATGGGTGCTGCGATTGAGTGAAGCGAGTGACTCTGTTGCGAGTGGGTGGAGGAGGGACCAAAGATGCAAGTTCTTCTGAGCAATTCCCGTGGTAGTATCTATAGAATAAACTGAATATATAGCCCATATGCTATACGAAAAGTAAGTACATACAAGAATATAATAAAATAAAATAAAATAAAATAAATTATAATTTTTTTTATTCCAGTGTGTGAGCAGGGGGTGCAATGCTACACAAACCATATTTTAGATAATAAATAAATACATAAGAAATAAATAAATAACAAATATTAGTCGTGAAATATTAACTCTTAAATAATATGAAATAGCGAAGAAACAAAGATTTATAAGAAAATACTTTGACAAAGTACCTACGTATTAGAGAGTGAGTAATCGATATAATAATACCTTCTGAACAAGTTTTGTGACTTATAGGTACAAAAGTTTGTTTTAAAGTTTGTTAAACATTTTCATATCGACATTGTGCCCAAGGCGATTTACCTGCACAACATCAAGGCCAAATTCTCTTCATATTTCAAAAAGTATTAAATTTATTTTCTGCTTACTTTTAAGTTCTTATAAATATTTCATTATATTTTGTTTAGCATAGATACAGGAAAGCATGTCCAGATATTTCTATGCATTTTTTTTTATTTTATTCGCTGAAAACAAACAAACCTACAGACAATTTAGTACCTACATAGGACAAGCATGTAGTTACAAAAAGTAAGCCAACAATGTTTGATGAAAGTATTGAAAAATAAATATTCTCAATTTGTTGGTCAAAAATTTTGTGGAATCCCCAGAATTGTTGAAAAAAAATTATATGGCACCCGCACACCCATCGCTGGTTAACCTACATTGTGGGATATGCCGTGACGGTAGGTATGTATGTCTGTAATTTAAATACAAAAAACAACATCACAATGTTGGAATATTAATACAAAACGAAGAGAAATATTAAAAGATTGTATTGAAAAGAAAATAAGTAAGTATTTAAAAATATTCCATATAGATTCGACAGAGAATAGGTAGGTAGGTACTCCTTTTCATTCAATATATATATATATTTTCTTTCATTCGTATATTTTAAAGATACATTTTTCAATGATATTTCTCTTCTCTTGTTACATTATTTTCCGTGGTCACATTTCGTTTCTCATTTCATACTGACTATCTTTCAACCATATCTCTTTTCTTCGATTATTTTTTATTCATCAGATCTTGAAGGTATCAAAAATAAATATTTATTCATTCCTTTTAAATACATATATATTATACCTTGTCTTGAATCACCATTATTATTAATCCAACTGTCGATTTGTTCAAGAGAATTTATTTCTCTTAACATATCGACATAGTTTCAACTCAAGATACGCGAGATTGTATGTAGGGTCTATATTTTACTCTAAGTTGGTGTCAAAAAAACACCAACTTCGAGGCTTTGCAGCATATATGTTCGATATACGGATTTACTCAGAATTCGGAGTAGAACATTATTATTTATTATTATTATTATTTATTACTTCTCGGGCAACTAACAGGTACTATGTCAAATATTAATTTAACACGCACCCAATAACAAGTTGCCACATTCTGGAGACTTACGATATTAATCGTCTCACAGATCCAGACTGAAAACGCAATTAAAAACTGTGTCTCCACCGGGAATCGAACCCGGGACCTTTAGATCAGCAGTCAGATACCCAACGAACTGATCCATGAAGGCCGACAACATTCGTGTGTCTCTGTGTGTGTGTCCCCTTATAACTTTTGATCCGCTCAATTTACAAAGCTCAAAATTTCAGAATATATAAATTGTTATAGGCCTACAAAACTTTTATCTACTGAAGAAAAAGGGCTGGAGAAGAAGAAGAAGAAGGCTGTATAACATTATCAACCAATAAATAAAATAAAAATTAAAACTAGTGTTTTATACTCCGAGATCAATAATTGCGTTTAATTGTTTCCTCTCCTGGGAGTCGAACCCATGAACTCGACACATAATACGATACTTAATACTACGATTTCATCAGCAAACTCTTAATATTTTTGCGTCCTTGGTAAGTTCGTACCACGTCTTGTTTTGTATAGAAGTCTGGATTTGAAAAAATAAGGAATCGTTTGTTGTACGAATTAATTTTACAAAATATTGTTGGTTGAATAATGTCTTTCAAATAATTACGAGCCGAGAACAATTGTAATAAATCACAAAGAAATAATGTAGAAACTTTCAAACAATGAAAAGTAAAAGATTCTGTTGAAGAGACTTAGAGACAATGAGAGCTGTTGCCAGGTATGAAGACATAATATTATACTTTACGTACTATGAAGAAGGCGAGTACTTACCTAATAGACTCTTTATTTATTTATTTATTTATTTATACATCTTCTTGTACATAATATAAACAAATATAATTGTACACTGGCGGGGTTATTTCCATTAGGCAATTTCTTCCAACCAACCAGATTACAAAGTATTACAACATTGTGTATGTACAACAGCAAATAAATAAGAGTAAAAGAAATCAAAGAAAATACGTATAACACTTAAATACTATTAAAACAAATAAAAAAAAATAATTCATAGCAAGAAAAAAGGATATGGTAAGGATAGGAGAGGAAATCGGGATCAGGTGTTCAAGGATAAATATTCCTTCTTTAGTTTTTTCTTGAAAATACTAAGTGAGTTAGACGACGCAATATCCGGACTAAGGCTATTCCATAATCTTGCTGATTGTACTTCGAACGAACAGCTGAGAAATTCTGTATTATGGATAGGGATGGATAGTGTTGTACGTTCAGCAGATCGAAGTGGAAGTCCATGGTTGGATAAATAAGTGAATATGCTTTTGAGGTACTGTGGCAGGTTTGGGTTCGAGAGAATATTGCTTTACCTACTTATCAAACATTTTTAAAACATATACCTACTATACATACAGATATTTTGTGATGGTGGTTTGCTGAAGATATTAAAGATCGAAAACCCAATTTATATTCCAATATTTACTAAAAAAATGAGTTACGTGGCCAACGCTATATTCCTCACTACCCCTTCTTTCTATTTCTTCTTCCAGGCCTCTTCCCAACTTATCGTCAATGAAGACTGTTGGGGTCAGCTCTCCTCGTCCTCAAGCTGTACACTCTTCGGTTCTGGACCGCCTCCGATGTCAATTCTTGTCTCATCAATTGGAAACTCCTTTGCGCCATCCATGAATTTTTTGGTCTTCCCTTATTTGTTGGTCGGGGGATATCTACGGCCATAGCCTTGTTTTCAATTGTGTTTCTTTTAATTTCCTAACTACCAATTCCAATAATATAAAAACGAATTTGGAATTTTTCTAAAATTATTTCCTTTTGAAGGTTCGAATATAATTACATATTTGGGAAGTAAACAGAAGATTATAAAATGAATCCAAAACTAGGTAAACCTCCATATATTAATTTTTTCAATGTTTGAAACTGTCACTTCATGATAGAACTCCATAATCAACTAAAATTATGAAAAAACTTACATTTAATTTTACGTTCTACTTAAATTTTTCGCAAACGTTCTACTTAAATTCAATGTGAGTCACGTTTGCGAAAAATTTAAGTAGAACGTAAAATTATGTATAATTTTTTTCATGATTTTAGTTGATTACATATTATACTATATTAAAAACAATTGTAATGAAGCAGTGGGGAAATCTTCTACTTGGCTTAAGTATTTCAAATATATAGTTTTTTCATATATGATACCAACAAATTTTTAATTGAAAATTAACTGCATGAAAAAATCCTATAACCAAACAAAGAAGTGGGTTGTGGCCAACGTTATACTGCTCATTACCAAGTCAATCCACAACGAATTCAAAATTTACAGCATTTTCAAGAAATGAGAATTATTTGTGATTTAAATATTTCATTATAAAAACTTGATAATCCTTCAATGCCAGTTTATAAAAGTATTGCGCCTTTTTAACAATTTGAAAATGAAAATATCAAACTTTAAGTTTCCTGAGCTTGAGGTCACTGAAATATTTTCATACATACATACCATCACGCTATATCCCTTATGAGGTAAGCAGAGAGAACCGAGCGCCATACTTCTCTATTTTTGCACACCTTTTTGAAATATTTAACAGTTAAAAAAAATAAGAAGCACTGATCAAACATCTTTCAAAATCTAATACAAATTTACAAAATTTGAAAAGAATCGTAAATAATGTCAACTGACATAATAGATACCACAGAAACAAATATAGAATTCATCATTCCACAGATAAAATAGAAGTCAACAGATACTATAACTGTCAGAGCGTTTTTCACCCGACAATTTTACCGAGCGTTTGGTGCATACACTCGACGTTCAATCTGAGTGTCTTTCGAGCGTCTGTTTCCGGTCATTACGAACGGCTTAGAACGTCACTAAGTGCACTCGGCGTTCATTGTGATCGTAGCCCAGAGAAACAAAATTTGCGTGAGAAATGAATTTAACCCGTAACCACCTGACCCCGGTCTCAGAGATTTCGGTAGTTTTTTTTTTTGTATAATTTTGTTATAATGCACGCCATGCTACTGTGTGTCCATGTACTTTTTCACCTCCCCCGCCAGTATGCTCCGTGCGATCGGCAGCTTCAAACGTGCGCGCATTTAAGTATTACAGGTAGGTAATTATATTTCTCGTGCGGTACGTGAGACCCCCGTCAGGTGGTTACGTTACTTTTGCTAAAGTGTAATTTTTTTTTGTAGGCTTATTATGTCGGAAGCAAACATACTACGATGGCTAGAGGATGTTGATTCAGACTCGGAAAACTTATCGATTGTATCTGAATTTCCGAATGAAGATTGTTTTTTATGTAAAAAACAAATTTGCATTGAATGCAGTCAAAAAAGGGGTCTGATTGTTGAAGCAACTTGTAAAAGTTAATGGGTTGTAATTTTATAATATTTGTGCCTTGATCGTGTCAAAAATTGTTTATTGATAGAGATTATATATCCAACTTATAGTAAATAAATAAAAATTACTAACTTGTAGTAATTTATTTTCTGAGATATCAGTTTTTCTTCATTTAAAAAAGTTCCTACTTTTTTTTTACAAATATTAGTATACTTTTATTAAGTGTTGAATTTTGATATGTAATTTTGTTGTTTTGCATAGTTTAACGACTAATTATGAATAAAGATATAATGAAAATACAGATAAGACTTTAATTTATTTTAATATTTTAATTTATGGATATTTAAAATGTAAAATATGGAAGCGGTCTCCAGGACCACCGTCAGGTGGTAGTGTAACTGAAAAATAGGTCAGGTGGCTAAGGGTTAAACAGATTTCTTTTATGCTGGGGTTTGAAAGCGGGACACCCGCACAGAAGCTAAACGCTTACCAACTGTGCCACAGCGGTTTATAGTATCTTAGTTACTGCTGATTAAGTCTTTAGAGGCGCGATTCTCGTTCTTTTTCCTTAAAATGACAGAAAACGCGATTCTTGTTTCAATATGTAGTGATAGTAAAAGGGATACTATCCCTCGCAGGTATCCATACCGTAGCGCTCGCATTAGAGGTGTCACTAACGCTTAGCGCTATCCATAACATCGATCTGTCACTTCACTGACATTTCTATATTATTTCAATCATTTACACACGTTCATAATTTTATATATAAAAATGATTCATACACTAATATTCAATAACATCCTAGGGTAAACTTGTATTTTGAAGGAAGTTGTAACCAATATCACTGGTTGTAACTAATGTAATAAAAATAACAATACATCTAATGATAAATGAAGGAAAAAACCTTAGATTATATATGATACAGATACCTAGTCAGCGCAATGAATGTATGCCAACTAAAACTACGAGGAAACAGAAGAATTTCTAGTATACGTACACCTACCGACATGCACACTTCATAAAACGTAGACCAACCGATCTACCGCCTCACACACACATGAAAAAAAAACTTGGCATACATTTGAATTCGAAATTTGTACTAGACGCGGCTTCTGTACATTATAATTCTATGGAAAAAACACTGTACAAATGAACAATAATAATAAAAATGCAAAAACAATTATTTGTATATAGGCCAAGTACGTAATTAAGATGACTAGAAAGAATGTAAAACCAATAAGAATACATTCAATGTCTTTAAATACCTAATATTTATTCAAAATAAATCCTTTATCACATGCATTTACTGATAAAAATATGGATTCTATCCATACAATCCTTACATCATTCTGTATGGACACCTATCACTTTATTGACACAGCATTAATTAGCTAGTAGCCATAATTTCCTATCCATAACAATAGTTAAGGATTTAAACGAGAATCGGGCCTCAGATTGAAGAGAAATTGTATCATGATTAGAAAATTGTTAATTATTTACAATTCCGTTGTCAATTTCAACACATCAAAGGATCTTTTTTGTTTTTAATAAAAACTTAGTTAGCTCCTCTCCAAAGCAGTTCTTAATTATGTATATAAATGAGGGTGACATTCCAGGACTTGTGTACAAATTTATTTCTGGGAATTCGAGGCGAACAGGGAACGGACATATTGAAGATTAATGTTACGGGGAATTTCGGCTGTTAATATAAGAAGCGAGGGTGGAAAATTCATCAGAAATTTGCTAACTCAAGCGGCTAACTAATTATTTGATTACTAAAATTCAACGTAAAAACATGGACGCTTCTGGAAGCTTCCTGGTAAATTTGCGTAGTTCAGCTCCACACTGCATTCGATAACTTAACTAGACAAAAACTGATTATAAGGAAATAAATACAAATACATATTTATTGACAAACTTTTTAACGTCTCAATTAGAGACGAAGTTGGGATATTATAGAAGAACCAGGAAATCAAGGCACCTACAGGGCTTACGACCTGTCATCGGCTGGTTTACGTGATCACTTTATGCGCTTGCGAAACGTTCACCAATTATGCCTTCTTAATGAGACACCGTCTTGTGCGAGACACCGTCACCTCATTTATATGATTTCTCAATAGATGGCGTTACAAAAGGGTTTCTTCGTTACTTCATAGACGGAAATAGTAATAATGCATTAATTTAAAATGAATCGTTACACATTATTCAAATATAAAGAACTTTCAAAAATTACATCGATAAGGGAATTCCATAAGAAGGCATAATTGGTGACCGTTGCGCAAGCTTATAAAGTGATCACGTAAACCAGCAGATGACAGGTCGAAAGCCCTGTAGGTGCCTTGAGTTCCTGGTTCTTCAATAATATCCCAACTTTGTCTCTATTGAGTTTGTAGCGATGCTATACGACACAGCCAATGTGGTCAACATACGTCATTCGTCGGAGAGTCTCGCATCTCATTCGTATTAATGAAGATGGTTCCTGAACCGAATATGCAGCGCGGTTTGCCATTCGCATATCAACCGACGAGGCGACAACAGTGCAATCTCTTTAATAATTAGTGTTCAATTAATATTATGTTGTAATTTATTTAAACTGAAAATAGATGTAAATCAAGTAAGTCTTTTTTTATTATGAAACCCTTCATCACTCAATTACTATTTCTATTTCTACTAATTAACTGATTATCAAATTGCAATATCTTATATGGCGATGTATGTAATTGGGAAGTAATTTGAACACGTAATTAAAATCGCAACCTTCTGGTATACTATATTCTTAATTACATAACAACCCCAATAGCATTCACACAGCTATAAGATATGAAAAGTTTGTCATTTAAATTATTATTGGTCTTAATCTACGATTTGGTCTAGTATTTGTGGATCGCCCTGATGAAGTATTTGTATATCAACTTGACAAGTTATGATTTATGTATCGTATTGGTCTAGAAAGTATTTTGGGCATCTCTAAATCAAAACGTAACGTTCAAAATTGTTATAAAATACCTTGGTTTGTCTAGTGTGTGTGTGTGTGTCCTGTTTGTTAACAGCGTATAATTTTCCAATAACTTTTCTACAAATCGAGGTTGGATCCATTTATGTAACGAACCTCGTTAGGAACTCTTTAAATCAATATCCTTTGTTATAATACCTACTTTACTCCTGGGTTCCTCAATCTTTTCACTTCGGCTGCCTTTTCATCTTCTTCTTCTTCTGGGTCATGCAATCCTAGGATTGGTCTGCACCAAACATTCGATCTTTCCACTTATCTCTATCGTCTGCCAGTCTCTTCATCTCTTTGTAACTGCTACAGCGCACGTCACCGATTATCTGGTCTGTATATTTGTTTCTGGGGCGGCCTCTACAGTTGCCTCCATCAATCATTCCTTCGACGATGGTAAAAAGCAGGCCTGGGTGCCGGATGCTGTGGCCTATCCAAGTTGTTCTCTATTGGGCAATTCTTTTCATAAGTTGTCTTGTTTCTCCAACCCTACTTAGTACCTCGTCGTTGCTGATTTGTTCTGACCAGTGAACTTTAGCCATGCGTCTTTAGCCTTTTCATAAGCTGTCGTATTGTCTAAATTTCCCGCCGAAAAGGGGTAAAGCAAAAATTAAAAGAATGAGCATGTGGCAGGTGGTTGCAGAGCAGGTATTGCCATGGATTAGTAATCCAGTGGACGCGACTAAAAACTCCGCCATACCTCGAAAGATGCTCAGAAGAACTTGCATCCCTGGTCCCTCTTGCACCCACTCACAATAGTCACTCGTTTTAGTCAATCTCAACACCCGTTCACACCCGCCCGTACCAGTCACTTTCGAACTCTCTTATTAACACAGCAGCCCGGTTGTTAAACGATCTTCCAAATTCTACCTACTTACAACCCAGGTCTTTTAAAAACCCGAATTAATATGTTCCTAAGCAGATTGCAAACGCTACCCAACGCTTCGTAGTGCGCTTCTTTGGAAGAGTATAATGGACCCAAATCCCAATAACTGGTGTCCCCTACGTAGACATGTTAAAAAAAGCATTTATGTTCAGTTTAAGGAATGTATGAGGATGTTATTGTTACCAGAACATATTTATTATTCACTCATAAAATAAAATGAACATAAAAAAAACCTTTCAAATAAAATTTGTCTATCTCTGTAAATGAAAATATCAAAAATAATTTTACTTTAGGGCCTATGATAAATTTTTTAAATTACTTAAAGAATGGTGAAAAATATCTAAATGGAATGTGCTTTGGTGCTGGTAGTAATTAATCTAATAACTTTTTATCTAATTTAATCTAATTGTATTTAATATCTTCACCGATTAAATGTATTCAAAGAAATGCATGACTTTTGTTAACAAAATAATGAATGACATAGAGCTCGCCAAATAGGTTTGAATGAAATTATTTTTTTAAGAATGAATATCACATATTTAACAAGAAGATTTACATCCTAAAACTTACTCTAAATTAAGCAATTGCTTGTGCTATAAGTGAACAGTATTTGAACCCGCGTCTAATGGATTATTAATTCAGATAATTAGCTACTGTATCACCGACCATAATCTAAAATCATATTTTTTTCTATAATTGATAAACTATACCAAAAACATTAAAACTATGAAAAAATTATATTTAATTTTACGTTCTACTTAAATTTTTGATGAACAATAATGATGAAGACCATCCATATATAGATTCACAAAGAGGATAACAACAATAGATATGGAAGGGGGCAATTCTAAGAAAAAATTAAATACCCGAAGGACATTAAGGTAAATATGTATGCAGGTATAATAAAAATAAAATTGAAGTGAAGGAATGAATATACAAATATTGTATTAAAATGACAGCAATTATATTAAATTATGGCCAACAGAAAAACCCGACATCAACTATTCTAATGGTAATAATAATGGAGAAGTATTAAAATCTATTTGTGCGTTAATCAAAGGAACGTTGCTGTTACATTTTACTCTATTTATCTCTAATATTTCGAGTTTGTCTAATTTTTTACCTTTTCTTAAACTATGTATAAGATTGATCCCAGTTTGTGAGTTAAACGAATGCTCACTCTCAAGTAAATGTGTCGCAAATTTCGAAGTGTCTTTTTTCAAACGGAAACACGCAAGATGTTCTTTAAGGCGTGTATTTAAAGATCTACCCTAATGTTTGACCAACATATATACCTGAGCATGTATTGCATGTAAGAGAGTAAACACCACTACGGTTTAATTTATCGATTTTATCTTTACTGTTATTTAAGAATTTACCTAGTGTATTGTCATTATAAAATGCAATGTTTTTATTGTTTTTTCTCAAAATATTTCCAATTTTGTTTGACGATTTCCCAATATAGTTTAATTTAACCCAACGATTTTTATTATTTTTTGTTAATGTTTTTAACCCCGGAGCTAAAAGATGTAAAGCATTCTTTTTGTTTTTTTCTATATAAAAGAGAATCAACCATATTTGAAGTATACCCATTATTCACAGCTAAATTTTTAATAACATTTAATTCTCTATTGAAACTATCACTACTCAAAGGAACAGATAAAAGTCGATGTATCAAAGAGTGAAAAACTGATAATTTATGTGCTATATGGTGGCCACTAGTATTATGTATAATGTTATCGCTAAAAGTTGGTTTTCGAAAGATATCAAAGCTAAGTTTATTATCAATAATATTAATAGTTAAATCCAAAAAGTTTAAAGTATTTCCTCCAATTTCCATTGTAAACTGTATGGAATTGTTTATCTTGTTGATCTCATTAAAAAAGCAATTCAACTCGCGTCTGGTGCCATTAAAAATACCAAAACAGTCATCAACATATCGAAAATAACAAATAAACTTTTTAAATCCCGGTAATTAACTAAGTTGTTGTTCAATGAAATCCATAAAAAAATCTGCAAAAATAGGTGATGAAGGACTGCCCATTGCCAGACCTTATTGAAAAAAAAAATATTAAAAAAAAAAATACCAAAAACAGTTTAGGCAACTCTGCCGTGTGTTATGACACCCTTAGAGGAATTCAATTATTTTAGTTATGATATACGATTTTGTTAGCCTCAAAGTTTATTTTGGATAAGGTACTTGTTTACAAAAAGTACTCAATTCACAAAACTATTTTAAATATATTTGTATAAACCACAGTATTTTAGTATACAGCTCAGCAGAATACTGTTCTCCGATATGGGGAAGGAGCGCTCACTTTGCTAAGATCGATGTCGAGCTAAAAAATACCATGAGGACTATAAGGGAAACCATAAAATTGACCCCAAACTCAATGGTTGCCGGTGCTGTCCAACATCGCTCCACCAGACCTCCGTAGAGTCCATGCCACAATCAGAGAGAAAAAAATATCAGGAAAAAACCCCAATGGCCAGTTAGTTTTCAATGACATTTTTCACCCACCCAAAAAAGACTCAATTATCGTAAACCGATAATTACGATATCTGACCTTACAACCCAAGTACCTGGTTTTGACCTGCTACGGAGGGTTTTGACCTGCTACGGAGGGTTTTGACCTGCTACGGAGGGTTTTGAGAGCAGGGCTACTGTAATTACTTTGTGGCGGAACATCCCTATGATGTCCCCACATCTCTACTAGCATGTCATTGCAACCAACACAAGCGGAGGTTATAATTAGTTATCTCCACCTTTGCAATTCATGCGGAATTTCTCCAGTCGCCGTGGCCTGACGTATCGCGGACTCTCCTCTACATTCTTATTACGTGTAAATATAATTATTAAACAAATACCATGTAAAACATTAAGTTGAATAAACAAGTATCAGAGTGAGTACTATCTTTTATTATATGAATAAATTATGAGTTGCCCCCAATTATCTGTAGTATATCTAATATAGAGAGATGAGTTTTTAACAATACCTTTTGAACACGCAAATAATAATTCTTATAAAGATTCTTTAAAACTAATAAATAATAATCAATCTAATAACTAAATAACCATCTCCCTAATAACTTACTCCGGAGATGGAGGAAAAGAAATAATACTGACTATGAGGGTGGAGTTGAGCATACGTTAAAAAAACGCAATGCAAGACTGGCAGCTAATGAAATTTAATGGTAGCCTCCAAGACATCCACGAGGCGAAACAAGAGATAGTGAACTGCCTTTCAGCGCTGGAACTGAGCCTTTAAAATCTGATAAACCATATATCGTTGGCTGAACCAGATTGGAAGAGAAGGATCTGCTTAGATTTTTTGAGATAGAGGTTTTAGAGTTTTTCATCATGTTTGTCGATGTTCTAAGTGAATGGAATGGAACGTGAAGACAAAAATAAAACAAATCATATGATTGCAGAGTAGCCATAGCAATTATAAACTAGTACTGCCTCAGAACAGACTATGTCTAGCGAGGCAGTAAAATTTCCAAATGTGTGGAATAAAATATTGTAAAATTGTAAGTAGGTATAAATTAAATTGTATTTTGTTGAAAATATATAATTCATTCATTCATGAATAGTAAAGTAAGTAGTACAGTAAGTACTTATTACATAATAATTACAAAAACACATTATTTATGATGCAACCGGTAACGGAACTAACCGTTTCCAACTGGCTCCACATACTTAATTTGTTAAGTGTTGGCGTTGAAGATAAGCATCTCTTTGAGGGAAGGAATTGCGTACCTACCTAATCCTTGTACCTATGAACCTACGCAATCATTTTTATGCTTGTTCAAAATATTATGACGTGAATCATAACAATACGTCATAATAATATTATGACCGCCGGGGCACATTTGGTAAACCGTTTGGCTTCTCTGCTGGCGTCCTGGTTCGATCCCCAGCGGAAGAGAAATTTATTAAAATTAATTTCTCTGATAACATCGGTAAGTCGAAAGAAATTGTCATATGGCAAAAAACTTGCTACTTGCACGAGGTGCAAAATAGTGTTTATTATTATTATTATTACCGAAGCACACCGTGAACCGGAGGTAAGCCAAAGAGAAAAAAATATCAGCCGAGTAGAAATTTATTTAAAGTCATATATATGACGTAAACATTGCTTCTCGGGGCTTAAATCACTTATAAGTTGGAAGAAATTGTCATATGGCAGTAAACTCGCCACTTGCGCAGGGTGCAAGGAATAGTTTTTTTGAAATGTAATGAAATCAATATGAAATCGTACATAGTATAAGTTATCGGTTAACTTACAGGAACTAGTTACGTATGTCAAATATGAAACTAAGAATCGAATATTCTTTTTTAATTGCATATACGTAAAACATTGGATTTTTTTTTTCCCTTTCGGAAGTCAAATGATATTTTTATTGACAAACATTTTTTCAACATCTCAATAGAGACGAAGTTGGGATATTGTAGAAGAACCAGGAACTCGAGGCACCTACAGGGCTTACGACCTGTCATCGTTTATATGGACTGTTGCTTTCATTGTTTACAAATAAACATTAATTTCTCAATTTCTCAATAGATGGCGTTACAAAAAGGTTTCTCCGTTCTCCATAGATGGCAATAGTAATAATGTATTATTTTCAGGTAAAATGTTACACACTATTCAAATATGTAGAACTTTCAAAAAATTACATCGATAAGGGAACTCAATAAGAAGGCATGATTGGTGAACGTTGCGCAAGCGCATAAAGTGATCATGTAAACCAGCCGATGACAGGTCGTAAGCCCTGTAGGTGCCTCGAGTTCCTGGTTCTTCTACAATATCCCAACTTCGTCTCTATTAAGATGTTGAAAACATGTTTGTCAATAAAAATGAAACTAAGACCCGAATGCACAGTCCTAGGTAACTAAATACTAACTCCTAACCTCACTGGAGTATTTAGTACCTATTCTTAAGTTAGCAATCGCGTTGCAAGGACACCACTAACTAAATACTACGCCAAACTTAAGGTCGATGGCGTAGCGTTTCACATTAATGTGTATGAAGAAAAGAGATATATTGTTTTCTATGGGTTTAGACTGACGTTTAAAATATTTTTTTATCATAACAACACTTACACGTGTTACCAAGCTCACACTGACAGCTCGATGTCGCGATTTCTGAAATTCCATCGAATTTTCGGCATCTCGTATAGATCGCTGAATACTCTGTTTGGTATTTGATTAGACAAAATTACCAAATAAATTTTTGACCAAGTCAACATCTCTTATTTTATTATTAAACCACTCGTAAGGTTCCTCGTGATCAACCTTACTTTTTGACAATTCGGAAATGTTAGTTCACACCAACAGGCATGCGCTTATGATATGTTTATGCAATGCAATTCTCATACAAAAACTTGGTAGCATCGTCCACGTGATCTCCTAACATAAATGAAAAACTGTGCAATGAAAACATGGTTAGTATTTAGGTCTCTGCATTCGGACCTAAGCCTCAAACTATATACAAAAGTAAATTGAACTATTTCTGTTTATATAAAATCTGCTCTTTCTAAATCCTACAGTTTGGTATACAGGTATCTCATCTCGACCAATGGTGACGTAAATATGTCAGGAAATTAATAAAGAAGTTAGTTCGAGTGGGTAGACAGAAAATGACGTGAGGTAAGATAAGAGTTAGTTGATAGAAGATGGACAGGAGATGATATTACGAGATGAAGGAAGATACGTAATCATATCCTTCACATTAATAAAACTTGTATATTTCTTCCCAACTTTACTAAAGATGATTAACTAGGTACTAAGATTTTACCAATATTTCTTTTTCGATAGTATTGGTACCTACCAATTTTTTCAATGATTTCTTAATGTGTGTATATTAAAAACGTTTTCAATTGTATAATGATTTACCAGAATGCGTAAAGGAAGCATCATACGGTCGCTTTTCTTCGCCTAGATATCGAATACATAAAGGAAAAGTCATATTATATGCTTCATTTGTTTTTTGTGTCTGATGTATGTTGGAATATTTTGTTGTTTCAATTGTATAATGATTTACCAGAATGTGTGAAGGAAGCATCATCTGGTCGCTTTTCGTCGCCTAGATATTGAATGCATGTTGGAAAAATTCAAAGATATTGTGTAGGTACGTTTTTTGTGTATGATTTACATTGGAAGATTTTCGTGTTTGTTGTTAATATATCTGTCTTCTTCTTCGTTTTCTTAATGCTGAGGGTCGTGATCTATGGGGCCGTCAGTGGACAGAACTAGTCGCCTCCAGTCCTCTCTACCCTCCGCAGCTCGCACCGCCGAATAATCTCATTTTTGGGGTTAATTTTTCCTCTAGAAAAATAGACCCTCACCCCCTCTACTCGCGCCTCTCATCAACAGTGCCACCGGCAGTAACACGCAAACGTAGAGTATTGTTATCCGTCCTGACGAGGATGCGGTACGCTTCGATACCGGGCGAATATAAATAACTCAAAAAGTGGTTACAACAAAGTAATTTGTGTTTTTTGAAAAAAACAATTATAACGATAATTTCTTGGTACCATGTAAACTGATCCATTTAATATTTGTCTTTGTCTATCAAACTAAGAACAATTCCTGATTTAAGATTGACTTTAAGCTATAAGAAAACTAAGTTGTTTCTTGTATATTGTTGAAAAATACCTACATTTGATTCGAGACCGTGGCATTTGCAAAATAATACAATAAATACCTACGTAACTTATCATAAATCATAAAAATGAGCGTGGGCGCTCGAGATGGCAGAAACAGAGCCTCCGCGCTTATCGCGGAGGCTCGCTTGAATATTATTATCTAGTATAAAAATTCTTTTAAATAGTTTTTATTAAATTTTCTTGCGAAAATTGCGACAATTTCGAGGGCTAATTAATTTTGATAAATCGATATGTAGATATACACCATCAGGCCGTGTTCACTACATAACATTGGTGATCTGTGTCAATTTATATTTTTATTTTGAGAGGACGCCTGCTGTAAACGGAATTTTATTTTCCATCATTACTACTAATGGAATCGTTTTGATAAAAATAGCTCAGATAGTTTGGATATTTATGAAAAAATCATCTTCTGTTTGAATATTGAATAAAAATTAATTTGTTACCTCGATTTTTCACATTTATCTCATATTTCTGATATACTGTAGCGCAACGACAATGCCGCTATATAAAGACGCACACCGAGTTCAGAGGCCATTCGGTTTCATCCAGACCTCCTGCTACGTCCTTACGCAGCTCGATCGCCTAGTCGTCGTTCAAATTCCGCGATTTAAATTTATACATTAAAATTAAGTACTTTATATATCAAATAAGCATAAAACATTTACCATTGTATTTTGAAGTATATTAAACGAGTAAGTTACATTCTTGTTACATCTTTCAATCTCTGTCATCAATATCTACCTGAGTTTCATTCTGTATTTTATTATCTCTTATATACGGCATTACATTTGCTTGATCGATCTATCTGTGTGCCTGGCTGTCGGGAGACTCCGACAGGCGGTATCCCAGTTCGATTCCGGCAGGTGTGGTATCGTATAGTTGTATGTAACCAAAGGCGGACACACAGGTTCTATACCTACACGTCCAGCAGACCGGCATTACCACCATCTATCTGTCGCGGCTCACGCCGACAGGTTTGCATATCAGCTCCGGCTGGTGTGCAAACACTTCCAACCCAAGTGGCAACTTTGACCATGCTGGTGAGCCTACATACCGCTAAAATACCTACAAGTCGTTGCACTATATGTATATATACTTTTTAATTAAAAACACAAAGATATCTGGAAAATATGTCTAACACTTGTATTAATGCTTCAGGTTTAGTATTTCGAAATAAAGATTTTTCAAAATCTTGTAGTTATTTTTTAACAGATTTTTAATTATCTCAATAGAGACGAAGTTGGAATATTTATTGTTGGAGAACCGGGAAATCAAGGCACCTACAGGGCTTACGACCTGTCATCGGCTGGTTTACGTGATCACTTTATGCGCTTGCGCAACGTTCACCAATTATGCCTTTTTAATGAGATCCCTATCAATTCAATTTTTGAAACTTCTATATATTGTAATACTGAAATTCTTTTCGCTTGAAAATAAGGAATTTTCACTACAGCCATCTATAGGTGAAATTATGAACAACAATATTATTATTTTTATTTTTATTTATTTTGTTGTAACGCCATCTATTGAGAGAATTTGTAGTTATTATATTATTAATGGTAAAAATATATTTCGTACCTATAAAAATAATTGAAAATTGTTGAAATTTTGAAGTAGGTAATTAATAAATACATAAAACAATCTTCTCTTTTCTTCCATTTACAAAAGAATGATATAGGTACGTGTATTGAAATCGAAGATAGTAAATAATATTTCATTAATCAAAGATATTTCATTAAACTAGAGTGACTGACAGGGATAACTAATATTAGGTACCTACCTACCTACATTAAATTAAACAACGAAAAAATATTCATTATGTTTAATGTTGTTTCGTTGACATAGTGGAAGTTCAGAATGAAATTATTACGAGTATAAACTCAGTTTAAATCCACAAAAAATGAGTTATAATTTTTAGCCTGAACGCTTTCGATGGATATTCAAATATCTATGTCCCCTAAATTCAAATACCTATTTCGAATTCAAATTCAAATACCTATTTCAATTCAAATACCTATTTCAATTCAAATTAAAATACCTATTTCAATTCAAATTCAAATACCTATTTCAATTCAAATTCAAATACCTATTTCAATTCAAATTCAAATACCTATTTCAAATCAAATTCAAATACCTATTTCAATTCAAATTCAAATACCTATTTCAAATCAAATTCAAATACTTATTTAAATTCAAATTCAAATACCTATTTCAAATCAAATTCAAATACCTATGTCCTCTCCACTACTAAAATAATGTGCATCTTTTGTTATATTTACTATTTACCGCCATCTCTTTACCGTTATACCGAGAATAATGTAAGAAAAAGTTGAGGTCCCGTAAGCAGTATTCTCGTAGTACGGGATCTTACCTATTTCTTACATTTTTCTCAAATAACTATTGTAATACGACCCTTACTAATTAATTTATTGCATTTTCTTATTCTCTCTCTCCGATGGCGCTACAGCCCATATCGAGCCTTGGCCTGCTCCTTCAACAAGCGCCTCCAACTCATTCTGTCCTCGGCTTCCATCCTCCAGCCAGTCACCTGAAGGAGCTGCTCTGCATCCCTCCTGACATCATCCTCCCACTTCAGCCTGGGTCTTCCCACTCGTCTTCTTCCCCCTGGGTGTCCATTCAGTATCCTTTTGGGGACGCGTGATTCTGGCATTATTTGTACGTGTCCAGCCCATCTCAACCTTAGCAGTTTTAAATGCTTGGGGCCTGGTATATTTCGTACAGCTCATCGTTTGTGCGAATACGCCATTGGTCTCCCTCTTTTACCGGTCCACAGATTCGACGGAGGATCTTTCTTTCGAAAATATACAGCATCTCGGCCATCCTTACTGTCAGTGTAAGCGCCTCACAACCATATGCCAGTACAGCACGTATTACTGTTTTGTAGATTGTGATTTTGGTTTTTCTGTGGACGCTACGTGACTTAAACACTGGCAGTAAGGAAAAATATGTTTTATTGGCTGCTGTTATTCGTTTCCTGACTTCTGCTGGATCCTCGTTACTCTCTGTTAGACTGGATCCCAGGTAGTTAAACTGATCCACCACTTCAAAGGTGTAATTATCTTTATACTGGATAGTGCCTCTTGATCTGTGCGATGGGTTTCTGCTTTGTTCATCATTTTTGTATTTTCTTATGATTGGGTATATACTAACGAATCTTAAAAAATCATTCCGAATTCCGAACTAACGTCATTTAGTAACTTTAATCAAAACGAGTGATTATTTACAAAAGGTTAAGGGGTCATTGAAGGTTTACGGGTCACGGTTGATCTCCCCTGTTTCTCTCGATTATTTGGTCAGGAAATCACGTAACAGGGTGAACGTGGCGTAGTCTGATATGACGCCAGATGAATATTAAATATTATTATGTAAGACCAGAATGTTTTTTGATGGAGAATAAGAAAACTAAACAATGACATTCTCCAATTTCATTATTTGGTGTAGAATACGTGATGTAAAGAATGAAATTATTTATGTCGCAGACTCGTCTGGTCTCGGACTATTTTGGTACACTTCTTATTTATTTATTTATTTATTAAATAATTTACGACATATATTGCCCTTTATAAGCACGCATAAAGACACTCATCGAAAACAAAATCATAGAAAAAAATACAATAACAAAATTACGCAATAAAGGAAAAACTTATCAACATGTAATAAAAAAATAACAATTTCATCTGTGAGAAGAAACACTGTCACAACATAGTGTATCAATAATCTCATATTATCGTGTATTATATTTTGTAAAACGGTTTGTTAGCAATGAATTTATGTACATAAATAAAACAGTTTCGTCTGTAGAAGAAACACTGTCACAACATAGTGTATCAATAATCTCATATTATCGTGTATTATATTTTGTAAAACGGTTTGTTAGCAATGAATTTATGTACATAAATAAAACAGTTTCGTCTGTAGAAGAAACACTGTCACAACATAGTGTATCAATAATCTCATATTATCGTGTATTATATTTTGTAAAACGGTTTGTTAGCAATGAATTTATGTACATAAATAAAACAGTTTCGTCTGTAGAAGAAACACTGTCACAACATAGTTCATCAATAATCTCATATTATCGTGTATTATATTTTGTAAAACGGTTTGTTAGCAATGAATTTATGTACATAAATAAAACAGTTTCGTCTGTAGAAGAAACACTGTCACAACATAGTGTATCAATAATCTCATATTATCGTGTATTATATTTTGTAAAACGGTTTGTTAGCAATGAATTTATGTACATAAATAAAACAGTTTCGTCTGTAGAAGAAACACTGTCACAACATAGTGTATCAATAATCTCATATTATCGTGTATTATATTTTGTAAAACGGTTTGTTAGCAATGAATTTATGTACATAAATAAAACAGTTTCGTCTGTAGAAGAAACACTGTCACAACATAGTGTATCAATAATCTCATATAATCGTGTATTATATTTTGTAAAACGGTTTGTTAGCAATGAATTTATGTACATAAATAAAACAGTTTCGTCTGTAGAAGAAACACTGTCACAACATAGTGTATCAATAATCTCATATTATCGTGTATTATATTTTGTAAAACGGTTTGTTAGCAATGAATTTATGTTCATAAATAAAACAGTTTCGTCTGTAGAAGAAACACTGTCACAACATAGTGTATCAATAATCTCATATTATCGTGTATTATATTTTGTAAAACGGTTTGTTAGCAATGAATTTATGTACATAAATAAAACAGTTTCGTCTGTAGAAGAAACACTGTCACAACATAGTGTATCAATAATCTCATATTATCGTGTATTATATTTTGTAAAACGGTTTGTTAGCAATGAATTTATGTACATAAATAAAACAGTTTCGTCTGTAGAAGAAACACTGTCACAACATAGTGTATCAACAGTGGCGTGCGAGGGGTCCTTCAGCTGGTTCTGCCCAAAAAAAAACTACATCCTCTGTTTAGTCAACCTCCATAATATCTTTTCACCTTATATTTTTTCTTTAACTCCTGTTTTGTACTATGTTCATAGCACCAATTACACGCATTGTGTGAAGGTAGGAGCAGATAATCAAAATTGCGTAATATTATGAATATTTCAATTCTATTGATAAATATTTTAAATGCAGCCCTTTAATAACTAAAAGTTTTTTTAATAACTAACTGATAATACATATCATGAACTAAAATTAACATATCAAATATTGAAAACATATCATGAATGTTAGTTAAAATATTCAGAGACAAGTATCTTTCCAAGTTTCCAACCATTATCACAACAAATTTACTAGCAGTAAATGTTTTCATCCATTATTTTATTTTTCGTCCATTAGTTTTTATTCATAGATGTCGTGATATATTACTCATATTTACGCAAAGGTTCTTTTTCTTATATTTTAATAATATTTATGAATTCCTTACAAATTGTACATACATTATTTTTTGAAATTTCTTACATATTTTACAAAACGTTTATTTAAAATATAATCTTTACTTGGTTTTTTACAATGAAATCGAATTTTTAAACTGCTTTGAATTACGCGGTAAATGCATAATACTAATAATATTTTAAATATTTTTGAAATTTAATTAGAAACAATTATTATCACTCTCCTTTTTATTTCCAGTCATTTAAAAGATAAACGATCTATTCGGTATGATTCGAATCAAAACAATTCAATATATATTTATATTAGCGCCAAAATCTTGGCGTAACATGCAATAATCTAACGGTCGTTGATGTAAAAATGTACCATGTTGAACCAAACCATCTGAATATTCTTACACCCATACATACAAACTGTTGAAGAAGCTTCACATACATGCCCAGCATAAATCTTACCTTAAAAAATACACATATACACTAACACAAACAAACAACCTTTGTTCCTTTAGTCATGTGTATTGTATGCTCAAATGTATCGGGCATACTGCAATGAATATTAACGACAAAAGTAAAAAGAGATTTATAATTTGTCGCGAAATACATCGTGAACCATATATGTGTTCTGACATTTTAGCTACTGTTATCAAAACTGTCAATGTTTCTTCCTTGGAAGCAATGTTGCATACGTTTTAAATTCAGTGTTGCAACAGACGAAAATAATAATTACAGGCAAATTGAACCTACAAAGGACAATTATTCAAATTTTAAGAAATTCATATCTCCGTTAATATTTGCGCTAGAAAAAAAATAAAAACTGTTTTATGATTCGTTATACGTCCTACAACTCGTTGATATATTAAAAATATCGTGCAAGATTTTTAATTATTTTTTTTTTGAATTTTTTTTTTTTTGATTTTTTTTTTTGGATTTTGATAGTCATGCCAGGCATATAGGCATGTATGGCTTGCACGCCACTGTGTATCAATAATCTCATATTATCGTGTATTATATTTTGTAAAACGGTTTGTTAGCAATGAATTTATGTACATAAATAAAACAGTTTCGTCTGTAGAAGAAACACTGTCACAACATAGTGTATCAATAATCTCATATAATCGTGTATTATATTTTGTAAAACGGTTTGTTAGCAATGAATTTATGAACATAAATAAAACAGTTTCGTCTGTAGAAGAAACACTGTCACAACATAGTGTATCAATAATCTCATATTATCGTGTATTATATTTTGTAAAACGGTTTGATAGCAATGAATTTATGTACATAAATAAAAGGTCCACAAATTCAAAGTACCATTCAGTAGATGCTCTCTAAGCGAAACGCATCAGTGGTCGCTTTCTACAAATGATAAAATAAATTAAGTGTTAATAAAAGACTTACCACGAGAATTAAAAGCAGCCTTTTGTACTGGTAATAATCTAGGATTTTTTTTAAATAATAAAGATATAAGTAATTCGGTTCGACATTTAGGCTGTGTTCAGATTAGACGCTCGACGTCGCGTCGGGGGTCGAATGTAGGTACCTGAAGTTGCAGATTATGGCGTTTTTCATACCAATCTCACTGAACGATTTCGAGCGGCGGGCGTTTCAATCTGAACGCTGCAGCGGGCGTTTTAAATGTCAAATATTATCATACATGTCTCTTTTTAGGTTATATTTTCATCGAAAGACAACAATTGGGCAGTGGTGTAAATAATTATCACTGACCTTTTATTGGGAATTGTTGAATGATATTTTAATAAATTAACCTCTTTGTGAATGCATATTGTCATCATAAATAATGTCAACTGACATAATATATACCACAGAAACTAATATAAGTCATCATTCTACAGATAAAATAGATACCACAGAAACAAATAGAAGTCATCATTCCACAGATAAAATAGAAGTCAGATACTATAACTGTCAGAGCGTTTTTCACCCGACAAGTTTACCGAGCGTTTAGTGCGTAGGTACACTCGACGTTCAATCTGAACGCCAAAGAGTGTCTTCCGAGCGTCTGTTCCGGTCATTATGAACGGCTTAAAGGCTTAAAGCGTCACTAAGTGCACTCGGCGATCATTGTGAACGTAGCTCTAGATTAACTTTGTTTTGATGTATTCTTTTTTCCAATAAATATACAAATTTTTGACATCACATTAATAGCCATTATTTTAGTCAGTTGTTATCTGGCCAGTCCTTTTTTCCTACCCAGAATATGAAAACAGCATGGTGGTATATATGTATGTTTGGAGATTAAGTATCAAACTATTGTCTTCATAGATATTGTTTGACACGGTAATAAGTAATTCGGGAGTCTATAGATTAAATTGAGAAGATTGTGAATATTTTTATATAGGTAAAACAGGTAGAAATTTTGATAACAGAATCAAGGAGCATTTGAGATGTTTAAAAAGTAACAATTTCTCAGAGTTTGCCAATCGTTTGATTGAAAATAATCATTCTTTCAATACTCAAACAATATAAAATCTTGCACATAAATAAAGAGGGTTAAGGATTAGATAACTTGGAGGCATTAGAGATAAAAAAAGCCTTCAATAAAAAATAATTAATAATCAAGTACATTTAAACAATACTCTATTATTTAATATTTTTCCTTTGACAACCTCAGATTTCAATAATGTATCCGCCCATCAACTTTCCGATACATAATTTAGGCACACGGGTCACATTATGTACATAGTATCTTAGTTTAGTATAAGTTTGTCCGGACGAAGGAGCGGTTGCGTCTCCGAAACTAGTAAGCATAAAAATACTCATCGTGGTTAAAAACTAAGATATTTTATTTCGTTTAAAATGTGCCACAAACAATTAATAGCAAAGTATGAACAAAGTATAAGTTACCTGCTGTGATATGTATCTATTTACAGAAAAAAAACAGCATTTACATAATACTATTACGTCGTTTACTTTTTGTCTAACGCGTTTATCACTTATTATTTTAAGAATCTGTTCTAATTGATGATTCTAATAAAATGGCAACCCTCTGTATAAAGACAAAAAATTAATTTCTTCACGAGCTTTCAAGGTAGATGACAGTACAACGCTAATCACAAGTTTATCTCCTGAGCTGAACTATTCTATAATCCTAAGAGAGGCTCTCTATAAAATTGAGTTTATGCCTTTCATTGAAATGTATATTTGATACGTTTACAGTTTAAATATAGTAAGTAAGTATTCCGATAGCAAAAATATTGATCGATAAATTGTGAGTCAAATATTTTTTTTTGCACCGAACATGACCGTTTCTTTCTCAGGATGAAAACCGCTCGTATCAAATAACTCATTCGTGATGCAATGAAATAATAAATGAATATAAAATTGTAATTTTTTCATCATGAGCATAAAATGGAATTTTTAACTTTGTGAATTATAATAAGAGCACAGTTGGTAGTTAGCCGTTTGACTTCTGTGCGAGCGTCGTGGGTTCGATCCCCAGCAAATATAGCAAATTAATATAATAAATATATGTTTTTTTTATAGATTTACAGTACCAACAGTTTACATTGTAAATTTAAACCGAGCAGGTATCTTCTTAACCGACCGATCAGTCAATTGTAATATTGCATTTCTGGACTGGAAATTGGGTATTCGGAAAAAATTACCACACGGCAATAAACTCGTCACTTGCGCATATTGCAGTTAGTGACCATAAAAAAGTCGTAGTCAACTTCGGAATACGTGTCGAAATTCGCAGTGCTCCATTGTGATGCACGGTATGACATTGTGGCGGCAAACCGCCTAGCGATGGTCACATATTCCTCCTAGCGACCAATTAGCGAGCATCGATCTTTCTAGAATTTGGCACTAGGGGAATATTAAACGCAGATGACTGTGCCAATTTCTCCTCTTTCGTGTTAATTTTGTATATTTTTACTCTTTCGATTTGTATTGAATCTTGAAGACATTGCATTATGTAATTACAAAATTCACGAGTAATATTAACTTGGTACGACTAATTTGTTATATCTTAATCAGGATTATATATATTTACTTAGTTTAGTTAATGAAACATGTTATGTTTAGTACTTATGTATAAGTTACTTGATAGTAATAATATAATTTTCCTAATTAACAAGATACCAACATATGTAAATACGGCTTAAACAACGTTTCACATTGTTAAAGTTTTAGTAGGTACCTAAATTCAGAACAACCTTAATATTTACAGATTAAAATGTGTAATTGAAGAAATATTTTCGTGACAATTTTTTAACATCTCAATTGAGACGAAGTTGGAATATTATCGGAGAACCAGGAACTCAGGGCACCTACCTGTCATCGGCTGGTTTACGTAATCACTTTATGCACGTGTGCAACGTTCACCAATTATGCCTTCTTATTGAGTTCCCTTATCAATGTAATTACTGAAAGATCTATACATTTGAATAATGCGTAACAATTCAAATGAAATTTTAATTGCACCCACACTAATTCACACATTTTTATTGTCTTATTTTCATATAAGGTAGGTACATGTTATATTTGTATTTTTACTTTCAATAATTGTATGCATGTAGGTACTGTGTGCTGTCCTTTATAAATAAATATAAAATTGCATTGATAAGAGAATATATTTTTTCATACATTTTTTAACTGATCGTTTGAAAATAAGCTGAAAAATACCATAGCCATCTATGAAAGTAACGAAGAAACCTTTTTGTAACGCCATCTATTGAGAAATTGTTTTTTTTTGTAAACAATGAAAGCAACAGTAGGTACTTATAAATGAGGTGACATGTTCTCGCACAGATGTAACCATTGAACTGCGTCAGAAATATGATTTAATTTTTGGCTTGTTACTTGTACGAATTTCTATATAAATCGATTTTTTTTAAATATTTTCGTTTGTTTGCATGTCTGACACGAAAATAAATTTATAACGTTTGTTAGCAAGACCACTTGTATGAAATATTAAAAACATGAATATAGAAAACCCAAAAAGCTAGAAATTATGCCTAGTTTCGGTCAATAGCTGATCATCTTCAGTGTCTTTCAAATTTTTTACTATATTTATTTTTTAACAATTTTGTGCCAATGCGCGAGCTATGTGTTTTTTTATGTTTATACTCGTTGTGGAACAAAGTTGTTTTATCTCATTTTTATTAAATAATGAAATTTATAATGATGGACGTCCACTTTGTTTCATCAAAATTATTATTTATCTTCCTTTATGTAATATATTGATGTTACGCCTGATAAGTATAATTAGGTTACGGAGTTTAACGAAGGAGGAGTTCGATATTCTCCATAATTAGATATTAATATAATATTATAATGAGGTGTAAAAGAAATAAGGTTCTCCGATATATTCGATAATAATTGCTCTCACGTTGTGGTTAAAAATAGATGTACTTCTTCTTTGCATATATTACTTCACTGTATTGACTGAATAAATTGTGTATAACATTTGAATACGCGTTATTCTTTATTAAATGTTTAATCTACCAAATATCAAACTTAATAGATATATTAATAAGAGCGTTCTCACTTGTATGTTTTATAAAAAAGAGCGTTCTCACTTGTATGTTTTATAAAAAAGAGCGCAATCACTTGTGTGTTTTATAAAAAAGAGCGCACTTCAATAATTGTATACATGTACTATGTGTTGTCCTTTGTAAAATACAATAAAAATAAAATAAAATTGTTAAAGTAGAAATTGCGTTGATAAGGGAATATATATTTTTATACATTTTTAACTGATAGAAACATCAAACTTTATAGATATATTAAAAAGAGCGTTCTCACTTGTATGTTTTATAAAAAAGAGCGTACTCACTTTTGTGTTTTATAAAAAAGAGCGTAAGTACTCACTTGTGTACTTTATGAAAAAGAGCGCACTCACTTTTTTTATAAATATCTATTTTTTACTTGTTAGACAGTTCAGTTGTCTTCTAACTGTTTATTCCTAAAAAAAAATGATATACTAGCGATGCCGTGTCGGCTAAAGGTGCAAATATGCTGCAAATAATATCTACACAAAACAAGCGTTAGATATTATGTACATATGTTCATACTATTAAGATTCAGATCTGAAGCATTGCGACGTCTGAAACATTTGAAAGGCGACTTGATATCTATGTAATAGTTAAGTGGTGGATTGTGTGGCCTGAAAGGAATACTCAGAATAAGAAATCCTTAACCTTTTTCTTTTTTTATGATTGAGAGTTCTCAATGATAATACATATTTCTCAATGATAATGCAAATTTCTTAGGTATATAAATTTTAAAATGAACATACCCAGAGAACTAATGGATTATAATCTCACTATGCATTGGACTAATTTAACAAAGTTATCTGACCGTAGAATAATTTTTGATTTAATTACATTACACAAAATGGTACATTCGAGTTTTGACAGCCCTGCTCTTATTGAACAAATTACATACCATGCGCCAAATCGTTCTAACAGGCAAACGGTACCTTTTTACTATTCTAACACACGTACACTGCAACAATATTACTCGCCAATAGCACGGCTACATTATTTGGGTAATGCATACTCTGGTCTAGGCGATATTTATTACTTGTTATTGACAAAATATAGAAACTTATTGCATCAATATTTCTTGAAGCAAAATGTCAATTTTATTTCCCTATAAGATGTTATTATTATTTTATCAATTACTCTTTTATTTTGAATTTATATTTAGTTTCATGGCTTATTTTTCAACTGTTTTTATGTTTCATTCTTTTTTAATGACACTTTTGAATTTACTTTATACCTAGGTATATAATTTATATATGCTATTTTTGTTTCTTTTTGTTTTTGATATTTGTTTCTTAAAAAATGTTTAGATATAATATGCAAAAAATGTTCTGGTAGATATTTCGTACATTTATACATCTCTTTTTGTTTTATTTTATAATATTATTATATGTATGTATTAAACGTGTTTATACTAGTTTATTTTGTATGTACTTGTAAAAGGCTATTTAGCCGTTGATGAAAATCTAAAGTAATAAAGCAATCAATATGTTAGTGTATGTGTGTGTGTATGTGTGTGTTTGTCTCACGCCTTTTGAAAAACCAAGAGCATCTAAAAATCTAATTTATGTGCGAACATGTACCAGTATACCTGATGCAGTGTCACGCTAAAAATAATGCGATTAAAATGCTGAATTTTAAAGATATTTCAATAATTATTTTTTTCATACAAAATTTTCCAAGTCATATCTGTCAAAAAAGTGTACATTTTGCACGCAAATATCTGTTTGTTTAAAAGTTAGAAGTACGTATTTACACGAAAAAAATATATTTTCAAGTATAACTTAGCTTTTAAGTGAAAAACATGGTGAATATTTTGTCTAATTATAATGTTTAACTTATTTTTAAAGTAAGCGTTTTGTACAAATGTACATATAACCCCGCCATTTTAATATCTTTTCATACGATATTTAATTTTCCCACCGAATGAATATGTTCTTTAAAATAATATACCTTTGAAATAAATGTGATTATGAAATAATAAAATGAAACACAAGACTTTATAGCAAGTTTTAAGACATATATTGTTAAAGTCTGTTAATTATTAGTAAAGATATAGGCATAATAAAATTGCATAATTTGTATATAATATTTGATATTTCGGACAATTTTCGTTTTTGTGGCTTCGAACAAACCAATGTAGGTTCCTACCTACATATCCAAAAAATGTATCGAGCCCATTTGATATTAATATTGGAATGGTTACTATGGTAACGGAAAGATTCTGATATTCAAATAAAATTTGTTATGAATTGAATTTATTTAGAACATTGTTGTAGGTAGGTACCTACCTATTACTATTTACTTACAAATCACACAACAATATACTGATTTCCTATCAGAAAATTGTATGCGATGTGCTCCTAAACCGTTTGTCCGATTATTATGAAACTTTGGTGAATTGTCGAGCGTTTGCCCGGAATGGTTTCTGGATTTAAACTTTTTTCTTATTCTTCTTCTTCTTCGTGTATTTGGTCATTTCACCTATGAAGGGGCAGTATTCTGGGAAAAGAAGGTCCGACTGTCCCTCCATCTCTTCGCAGGTCTTCCAGGACGGTTTGTGGATTTAAACTTTTTTCTTCTTCTTCTTGATCGTGTATTTGGTCATTTTACCTTAGAAGGGGGACTAACCTGGGAGAAGAAGCTACAATTGTCTTTCCATCTCTTCGCAGGTTTCTGGATTTGAACTTTTTTCTTCTTCTTCTTCTTCTTCGTGTATTTTTGGTCATTTTACCTATGAAGTTGGAGAATCCTGGGAGAAGAAGGTCCAACTGTCCTTCCAACTCTTCACAAGTCTTCCAAGACGGTTTTTGGATATAGACTTTTTTCTTCTTCTTCTTTTTCTTCTTCATCCAATTTTCCTTCCATATCTTCGCAGGTATCTGGATTTAAACTTTTTTCTTCTTCTTCTTCGTATATTTAGTCATTTTACCTTTGAAGGTGGAGTATCCTGGGAAAAGAAGGTCCTTTCATCTCTTCGCGGTTCTTCCAGGATGGTTTTTAGATTTAACTTTTCTTAACCGACTGAAGGGACGGGATGTAATGAAGGGAAGGGATGCACTAAAGGGCCTGAAGGGACGGGAGGTATAAAAGGTCCTGAAGGGACGGGAGGTACTGAAGGGCCTGATTGGTAGGGACGTAATGATGGATTGAAGGGACGGGAGGTACTGAAGGGCCTGAAGGGACGGGAGGTTCTGAAGGGTCTGAAGCGACGGTTCATGGAGTCTAATTCTTTTTCTTCTTAATTTTATGTAGACCTTACAGTTTTTACACAAACTATTTCCTTTGGTCTTTTGCTTCGTTTTCTTATTTTATGTAGAACTTTGGTGAATTTTATACAAACTATTTCCTTTAGATTAATCTTCTTCTTCTTTTGTGAAGACCTTTTAGTCTGTTTTTATACAATCTATTTCAAATAATTCTTCTATTTTATGTATTTTTTCTTATTTTATGTAGACCATTGGGATAGTTTTTTATACAAACTATTTCTTATAGTCTTATACTTATTCTTCTCTTTTTTATTTAGACTTTTGGGTTAGTTTTAAGTCTACTGGTCTTTTGTGCAGAAATATTATTAACAATATGCACACTTGATGAAAATACATATGTAAAAACGAATGGGATGTGACGGTGTAATCTGCACTAGAATCTTTTCAATACTTTTGTTTAATCAAATTTTAACCATTTATATCATCCTATTTTGAATAATTTTCAACGCTTTCATATTTTATTTCGTTGACGATATTTAAAGAATGGGGGTTTTGGCCATTACTGAACTCTTCACAACGTTTATATTTAAATTATAAACTAATTACTATTTATTTATTTATTTATTTCTTTTATTTATTTATTTATTTATTATAAACAGTACAATACAATACAATGTTGATTACATACTAGAGTTAGAAGTTACATATGTTTGTGTGTGTGTGTGTGTGTGAGGGTGTGTGTGTGTGTGTGTGTGTGTGTGTGTGTGTGTGTGGGTGAGGGTGTGTTTGTATGTGTGTTTGTGTGTGTGAGGGTGTGTGTGTGTGTGTGTGTGTATGTGTGTGTGTGAGGGTGTGTGCGTGCGTGTGTTTGAGTGTGTGTGTGTGTGTGTGTGTGTGTGTGTGTGTGTGTGTGTGTGTGTGTACTATAGTTTAAGTCTTCTTCTTCGTTAATGTAGACTTTTGTGTCAATTTTAAGTCTATCAGTCTAATTGTGCAAAAATATAATGCACACTTGATGAAAAAATATAAAAACGAATGGGATGTGACCAACACTAGATCTTTTCAGTACGCATTATTTAATCAAATTTTAACCACATTCCAACATCCAAAATTACTAATTTTTTTTTATATGTACATATTACAATTTGTTTTCGATGATAATATATAAAAATGGGGGTTGTGGCCAAACCAATCTCTTTACAACGTTGATAAACAGTCATATTTAAAACCATTACGCATAGTCCATGCCAGCAGAAATTATATATTATACTTCATTCACACTTTATAGCAATATATAAAAAAGCATGGGTTGTGGCCATCACGAACATTTTACAATGCTTAAACTCAATCAAATTTCAAACCACTTTTCATGGTCCGATTTTGCAAAATAATTGGGTGACAATATTATAAAAACGATTGCTTATTCCTTCACAATTTTACATTCTTGGCCAACGGCGGGACATAAAAGCTAGTAATAAATAAATAAATAAATAAATAAATATTTTATTCGGGTTTCTTCCGGTGATATCGACATAAACAATAATAAATTATCAAGGGCGCTATAGCTTATTCTTGGGATCTAAGGCAAACACACTTATTAGAGAAAAGGCAGTCTTAAGTGTCATAGGGCAAATGTCGTAGGGCAAACTATTTCACATTAATTGCTCATTCACAATGAAACTGTGATTATAGTTACCCGCCTTATCGACTTTCTTCATTTTTATTCCTCACTAACCCAAGGGGATATAGTGGGGAGTTATGATTATGCAATTTTAAAGGCCATTTTATTATTGCAGATTATCAACTAGTATCATGCCGCGATTGTATTCTGAAAGTTTCATCACAATGTATGTGTGTGTACTATGTGCTATGTACGGCGTGTTCATTTTACTTTATCAATTAAAGACTAAAGTACTCATTTGATTCTTTTCAAATTTTGCAAATATGTATATCTAATATTCACTTAGACCCCAATAGATTTTGAATGATATCTGAATAGTGCTTCTCAATTTTTTTAACTATCAAATATTTCAAAGTGACCCCAAGATCATGAAACTTAATATTTGAAATCTTTATTTTCAAATTGGTAAAAAGGCTCATCACATTCATAAAATAGCATTAAAGAATTATCAAGTTTTTATAATAAAATATTTGAATAAAAAAATAAACGAACAAACTCATTTCATGAAAATGCTGATAATTTTCCACGCAAAATTTGAATACTTTATGAAGTGTCTTGTTAGTGAAGAGTTTAGCGTTGGCCACAACCCTCTCGTTTTCAAAGCATCGGTATTCTGTGACCGAGATGATCTTAATGTAATCTGTCTTAATGATTGCAAAGTGTCTGAATCTCGTGTAAAGCCGAGGCACCAAGTATACCTTATAGTCTACTCATTCTGGAAATTTTAACCAGTGTAGTTTATTGAGAAGAGGTTATAGCGATATGAATGCTATTGGGGTTGTTATTTAATTAAGAATATAATATATCAGAAGGTTGCGATTTTAATTACGTGTTCAAATTACTTCCCAATAACATACATCACTACATAAGATATTGCAATTTGATAATCAGTTAATTAGTAGAAATAGAAATTGAGTGATGAAGTGTTTCATAATAAAAGAGGACTTACGTAATTTACACCTATTTTTGGTTTAAAAAAGTTACAATATAGGTAATACTCGATAAATTTACAGATGTTCGCGATGTTTGGGTTGATATTAATTTCAAATTAATTGTTAAAGAGTTAACACTGTTGTCGTCCTGGCGGCTGATATGCGAATGGCAAACCGCGCTGCGTATTCGGTCCTTCGGCCATCTTACTATCCGACGAATGACGTTTTCATTGACCACATTGGCTGCGTTATGTGACATCTTTGGTCAGCCTCATATATCAACCTCGCATTATGTTATCGGAAGTGTAGGTATTTATTGATGTTTTGTATTGTTTTTTTTACGAATAAGTCCAGTAATAGAGACTGCCAGACTTATGTCATAGTATAAAGACTGATTCGATCAGAGATGAAATAAAAAAATGAGGAAAACAGACGTCGAGCAAAGGTTGGCGACATTGCAGAGAACAAATATATAATAATTATGGAATCGTACAATCCAAACGCTGTCTCCGTCGCTCAAATCAAAATTTAGTTGTTTATAAGATGTGTCGGGTTGCCGACCCCTGTAAGTAAGATCAGCAACATCTCTTGGGCCACCTGGGTTTAGTTTATCAGAAAACATAATAATCTGGTAAATGGCTCATCTTTTCATACCTGTCTCCCATTTGTACCCACACTACACTACACATAATTCCCCTCATTTACATTCCCCAAGATAATCTTCAATAACAGTCGGGGGCCATCTCTATAGTTCAGGAGGTATTGATTCTACCGACCGGAATGTGTATACGTATAGTCTACCTATGGCCATTATCCGTAAACGATTATCGAAATATCCTTAAATACATAAAGGTAAAGGATCGTTTAATTTCAAATGTAATCGGAGTTTGTGCTTTCCATACTTTCATTATATTAACAAAATAGCTGTACCTAAACGTAGTTAATTAAGTGTAGGGTCTTTCAATAAAAGATATTCAATTCTAGGTATTTAGATGTTATCATAGTTAATTCACACTCGTGGTTTTTGAATATTAAATACTTATATACCATCACGGTAAATGCCACGATGTGGGGGTAATCAGTTACAGGTGTAGGGGCGTGATTAATCTTATGAAAAGAAACATCAAACGATAAAACAGGAGGTATATCTCCATGCACTATCTTCGTCACAACTAAAAAGGCACTACATTCAGAATGAGCGGTGAACCTCATTGATGAATTATGTGAGATGTTATATTGAATGTTGTACGAGAATTTTCGATTACCCAGCTCATACTAGACACTCGAAAACGACGATAACAGAAAAGAGTGGAAGCACCATTCTAAGTCGGTGCCTCGTAGCATGAACATTTATTCGATCTCAAAAATGTATTTATTCAATGATTCTAGAGTTGTTGTGTTAACAGGGTAAAAATCCATTTTAAAATTAATAAATAAGTATTTTTCCACAATATTTTCCACATTGTCAACATCCTAATGAAACTTATTGTCAAGGTCCAAATGGACAATGGACAAATAAGCGAAAACGTTCGGTCGAAAAGTCTTTTACAATAGATTTACAATATAGGTAGCTATCGATTCTTCATCAGCCCTCCTTCGTCCACTGATGGACATATGTAGACCTCTCCCTGAGACCTCCACATCTCCTTATCTTGGGCAGACCGCATCTATCCGCTTCCAGCCACTCGTCTAATATCATCAGACCACCTTGTTTGAAGCCTTCCAACGCTTCTTTTGCCCGTTATAGGTCATTATTCCAGCACTTTCTTGGTCCATCTGGAGTCTGTGGTTCGGGCGACATGCTCCGCCCAGCTCCACTTCTGCTTGCCAACCTTTTGGACAACGTCGATAATTTTGGTTTTCTCTCTTATCCACAAGTTAGTTTTATACATACATACATACATACCATCGCGCCATGTCCCTTGCGGGGTAGGCAGAGAGGACCAAACGCCACATTTTTCTATCCTGGCACGCATTTCTCGCCTCGTCCACATTCATGCATCGTCTCATACATGTTCATCTGTTGCTCACACTTCTAACATTTCCGTCTTTCAGAATATCGTTCACATGGTCGTTACATACTAGAGTCTACAATCTGAATCTACCCGTTTGCATTCTGTTTCCGGTTGGCTCTCTGATTGGTTGAGATCTCGTAGTATTAAGTCAAATGAGCTGTGAAATTTTATATTAAATGCGAAAAATTAAAAGAATATTATATATTTAATTTATAATAATTTATAATTCAATTTATAAAGCAACTCGCTCACGCGAGTCGCTATTATTATTATACACAAACTTAAACCTAACCTAAGAATGCAGAAAAGAAACTCAGGGGCTAGACGCTACTTCGTTACATCCCTTTCTTGGGCGTCCCCGACTTCTCATTCCATTACTTTCCGCTCTGTATATTTTCTTCGTCAGGCGCTCCTCATTCATTCTCCCCATGTGACCAAACCATCTCAATGTGTTCACCTTCATTCTAGTAATGACATCTTTCTTCAACTTACATTCTTTCCTTATGTCCTCATTTCTTTTTCTAACTCTTAACGAAATATGTTTTTCTAACTCTTAACGAAATATTCAGCATTCTCTTTTCCATAGCTCTTTGTGTACATTGTTTACACAGTATTTACAATAAGTAAATTGCAAGTCTCGATGGTATCATCATTATCATTGGTGCAAGAGCACTTTGTGGTCCATGGCCTCCTCCAGAATCCTCCTCCAGCCGTCCCTGTCCTCTGCAGATCTCCTCCAGTTTGCTATTCTGGTCGCCCTTATGAAGCCTTCTGTGTCATCCAGTCATTATTCTACTTCTACTGAATCTATGATATACAAGTACGAAAAAACAATAATAATAATGCCAACCGCCGTGGCAGAGTTGGAGAGCCGTTTGGCTACTGTGCGTGCGTCCTGAGTTCGATCCCCAGCAGATGAGGAATTCATACAAATTTATTTCTCACGCAATTCTTGCTTCTCTAGGTTGGAAATACTGGTGAGTTTGAAGAAATTTCCATATGGCAATAAACTTGCCACTTTTACAGGATGCAAGAAAGTGTTTATTATTATAAATAATGAATTCAAAAAATAAAACAAGAATAATTTCTAAAAAGGGAATTTAACCAATCACAAGATATGAAATTTAACCCAATAAAAAAACAGCAAAAAGAGAAAGGAAAACAATTTTTATTTAATAAATTATTAATTCATTTTTTTATTTATAATTTTTATTTTATTTTTTTTTCAATTCTGCCTTGACCGGTTTCATTCTTTCATAGCACCAAGTACTTACTTATTTCAATGTACGTATGCAGATGTGTTACACCTGTCGCTGTTTACACCACATTGTGGAATTACGGCGTGATGGTATGTATGTATTCAATAAAATAAAATAAAATTATAAAATATTGAGCTGGGGACAAGTCCGGTCAAATTTTTATTACATAACTACCCATTTCATTTATATAATTATCACATGGAGTTGTCTTATATGTTAAGATATTTAGATATTATAGATTATGTCCTTGTTAAACATGTACATATACATCTTAATAAATTCCCTAAAATAAGCATATATGCTTGTGCTATAGGTGAACGAAATCGGTCGAGGCAGTATTCGAACTCGCGACAACTGGATTACTAACCCAATGCGCTAACCGCTCTGTCATCAACCCATCTAAATTAGGTATTAATTATATCCATGATATGGGTATTCGTGAGGGTTTTGATGTCATCGTTTGACCTGACTTGCCCCCCCAGGTTTAAATTTGAAATATTAATTCCCTACTATGAATTTTATATTATGACATTCAATGCGTTTTGATCTGTCCCGTTTAATACTCTGATTATCTACATATATTATAAGTGCTGATGTAAGTGTTTATTTAGATGAACAAAGTTATATTTCAAACTGAAGTCAATATTTACCTGTTGTTACCAAAGTGAGAACCTAAATAGTTACCAAAGTTCACTAATCAATTTATATTGTTAAGAGTCTCTAACGGAATAATTGCCTTCAGATAATTGGGGAATCGTTCATTTTTTGGATCCACACTTCCATCTAATAAACTACTTATTCGATAAACTTTTAAATCTAATTATTTTAAACAGAATCATTTAAAGAAAAGTCTAAAAACTTTGCTAAAACTTAAACAAATTATGTATACACCCAAGAATGCTGGATTATTTATTTACTAGTTTCGTGTAATACATGAGATCCAACTGTCGATGGCGATAGTATTTACCTATAATTGAAGAATATATATATATTTTTTTTGTAGAAGGTGAATACACGGTGAGCGGTGATAGCCCAGCTGTAATGTCGTCGCCTTACATGCTTGAGGTCGACGGTTCGAATCCGGGCGGGGCACGCACCTCTGGATTTTTAAAAAATCCATGTGCGAATTTGTATCACTGGCTATGTGTAGCCATGATCCAATTTGTCTGGTTCCCCTTTCTAAGGGTTACGAAGGTCAGATGGCAGTCGCTTCAATGTAATAACCAGACTTGCCAATTCCAGGATCATGGTCAAAGCGTACCCCGATGGAAACGGGACAAAAGCGCTAAGGGGAAAGAAGAAGAAGAAAAAGGTGAATACACATACTACAAAACATAAAATAAAACAAAAATATATTTCATGATGAAATATCCATAACGATTACCTATCTCGACTCACCTTCGAGTGTCATATTGTGAAAATTGTCATATTTTCTTATTGAAACAGTAATAAGGGAAAAAATGGAGTAACGAGGAAATAGGGAGGAGAATAGTGTGTATATGTGTGTCTGGTGTGTGCACGAGATTGAATTTATGTGTAAGAGCATGAAGGGTAGCACAAGTAAAAAAAAAACACTAAGAATTTTAAAAAAGACACAAAAATCAATCTTTTATGATATTTTGTTTTTTATTCTAAACATTGTGGCAAATTCGCCAACATAGGCACTTAGAAAGTACATCCGTCTGGAAGTAGTTGTAAACGCGCGAGGGGAGGTCATCGACCTCTAGTATCTGCTGAACAACAATATTCTTTTTCATCATATGAATCTACCTAGAAGGGTACATAGTAACAGAGTGTTCAATGACCCTGTGTTTGTTAATGAGCCACAGTGGCGGGTATATAAGCAAGGTTTACTTTTGAAACTTTCATTGTGCGCGCGTTATTTTCATTTTAGTAAATTGTTATTTTCTATTGTTTAAATTCTATTCGGTATTTCCCGAAAGTACCTTAAACCTTAGGGGCTCCAGTCCACAATACGTATGTCAGGATAGGATAGTATGGAGGTCAGTCCTTTTCTCCTACCCTGAATATATAAATAGCTTGATGGTATATATGTATGTAGATTAAGAATTAAATTTCTTCATCTTCTGGGTCACAATCCTAGGATTGGTCTGCACCAAGCACTCGATCCAGGGCCTACCAGCCACCATACATTGAAATCGGTCCAATTCTGTGGTCCTGTGGTGATGGTATGTGTGTGTGTGTGTATGTATGTGTGTATTATAATATCAGAAAGCTTTTGTACGGTTTAAAAGATGTCTCTGTTTAGAAATCAGAAAATTTTGCCATAAGTAAAAAAAAAACATCGATCTTTCAAGTATATTTTAAATTTTTCATGAGCGAATACATTTTATCTACTTAATTTATTAATATAATTGTTATTTCTTATTTTTAGCATATGTCGCGTTTGCTAAAAATATTGAGATGAATTGATTTACTGAAATAACTGAAAATGATGTTGGAAATTTGTTTTATTCTGGCAATAATATATTCTTCACGTGTTGGTGATGTGTTCTGTCATCTGTCATTGTGTTTTCCGTGAAACGCGGTCCAAAACTATTATTTCTTATTTCGCATTTCATATTTAAAAGCTTTGTAAACAACTTAAATATTTTAAAATGCCACGTCGATGTTGTGTCACTTCATGTGGTTCGAAGGAATCAATCAAATCAATACAACGGCAATTTTGTTTTCCGTCAATACGAGATCGTTGTAGATTGATAAAGTGGATTTCCGCGCGTGGAAATATTCATCTTCTCAGCAAAGATTTTAGCAAATTTCATTTAAATAAGACAATATGATATTGTGGTATGATTTGGCATTTATATTTCATATTATATTATTTTATAAATGTCGAGTAATTCGTTATAATAAACACCATTGTTCGTTACAATTGTCTTTTCTTGTTAACCTAAGAATTTTCGTATGTGAATTTTACTTCCTTCTTGCAGTGTTTCTCATAATGGTTGAATAATATAAGCATATTATACAATTTCAACCATTATAACAAATAAATGCAGAGGCAATATTCAAATAAATAAATAAAGTCGAATTTAGCCCCCCCCCCCCTATAGGCCTAGCCCCGCCTATGCCCCGCCTCTTAATGAGCTTTTGTACGGTTTAACAGATGGCAGTAAGCAGTATTGTTATGTTGCCAACTTCAAGTTGGTTCAGAAGTTGGTACAATTTCAATATACGGTGGCTTGCGTTCTATAGTTACTATAGTTAGTGTGTTCTATGACTCGATCTTTTCATTTATCTCTATCGTCCGCCAGTCTCTTCATCTCTTTGTAACTGCTACAGTGCACGTCACCGATTATATGGTCTATAGTATTAAACTATCTAGAGTATATATGTATGGAGATTAATTATTAGATATTGTGTACATGCCTTACAAATTGTATGGAACTATGTCGTCAAGAAATTAAATTTTTACAAAAATTGTTAAAATAGTTTGATGTTTACTAACTTACTACTATAGTATATGTATTTTTATAGAAAATTTCATGATCTATTTGGTCAGCGTATTTCGATATTATTTAAAAAAAAAATAGATATATAGGCAGTTAAACACATAAATTTGTCAATAAAAAAAACTTTTCTCTTAATAAAAAAGTTCAACAGATCCTGGAGCTTTTGGAGCTTTTTCGTAAACATTAGTTTGAGATATTATATTTGTCTAAGATATAAATCCAAATTTTCAGCCTTCAAGCTTTCGTGGTTTTTGAGATATATGGAAAAATAAAATAAAAATTCAAAAGTTGATGACAGTAATAACCTCTGACAGAAATAAAATTCGAAATTCAGAGTACAAACGTTTTATAAGCCTAAAAATTCAATAGTTTTTTCAAAATTTTCATAATTTTTGGATACATGGATACACACATAAACAACATGTTCTACTCCAAATTCAAGAGTTAATCCACATATGTAACATAACATGTGCTGCAAATCCTCCAAGCTGGTGTTTTTTGACTGAAGTTGAAAAAACATGAAAAATGTAGACTTGGCTATACAAAATCTCGCGGTTCTTGAACAAATTCTCTTGAACAAATCGACATTTGGAACACGCACCCAATAACAAGTTACCATAGTCTGAAGACATATGGTATAAATAGAGGTTTATACTACTACTATTTATACTACGATTAATAAAGGTTTGTTTGAGTCAAAACTATTTTCAATATGATAATGTCATATACCAACAAAAAGATGGCTTACCCATGGGAGCCCGTACAAGCCCGCTTATAGCCGATATATTCATGGATTTTTTAAAAAATAAAATTTTTAGCTCAAAATCTTCTTTATTAAAATATATATTTTTGTGGAAAAGATACGTTGATGATATTTTTTGCATTTTCACCGGTACAGATCGTCAACTAAAGATATTACTAAATTTCATTAATTCATTTCACCCTAAAATTCAATTCACATTAGAAATAGAAAACGAAAAAACACTGAATTTTTGAGATTTAAAATTAACATTAGTAAATAATAAAATTGATTTCGACATATATCGCAAACCAACATATACAGATATAACTATTCACAATACATCTAATCATCCCGCATCTCACAAGCATTCCGCTTTTCACTCCATGGTTCATAGACTGCTAAAAGTACCACTCTCATTAAATAATTTTAATAAAGAATTAAATACAATAAAACAAATTGCTTATAATAATGGATACGACAGTAAATTAATAGATTCCATTTTGAATAAAAAAGTCAAAAATAGTTACGTGAATAAATACTTATATAATAACGAAAATATTAAAAAAGATGATCAAAAATGGAGACGCATATATTGTTTGTCAATAATATATCACAAATAGTTTAAAATTACTTACCCAATGATGTAAAGCCAGCATTTCATACTGACAACAACCTTGGAAAACAATTAATAAACAGTAAAGACAAAAGCAAGAAAATGGATAACTCCGGGGTATATGAATTGACTTGTGAGGACTGTTCCGCGATATATATCGGAAAAACGGGCCGTAAATTCGAGACTAGAATAAAAGAGCATATCAGATGTTTCAAAAATGATAACTTCTCGGAATTCGCGGAACATTTAATACTAAATGACCACCAATTTAATATTCAATCAGGTACAAAAATTTTACACATTAATAAAGTAGGTTTACGCTTAGATAATTTAGAGTCACTTGAAATAAAAAAAGCAATTAATTCAAACAGAAATATAATAAATAATCAAGTAAATTTAACTTACAGCCCGCTTTTAAACATGTTTCCCCTTTCCATCAATCGTACCAATCAAAGCCATTCTACACAAGACCCGCCCCTAATGACCTCCCACCAATATCCAAATACATAGTTTTATTTTAAGCACACAGTCACATTCTGCGTTTAGTTGAAATTTCTGCCTGAGGAGGGAACGGTTAGTTCCGAAACCGGTCGCTAATTCAATTCTCACGTGGTGTAAACAAAGTTAAAAATTTTGTTAATTAAACATATGGTATTATTCGTTTCTTAAATCCAATGAAAACACAGTGACAAATCGTCACCATCGCGAACCAAACCTGGAATTTTAATCGGCCCTTTAAAATAAAAAAAAACAACTTAAATAAAATATTATTTTTCTTTATAAAACTAAAGAAAACACGTTTTAATCCACAAACGAATATTAAATTTAATGGCATTAGCGCTAGCATCTTTGCTAGCATCAACATCAGAGATATAATTTATACGAGAATGGTGAAGCTAGCAGAGACTAGCGAAAGCGCTCAGGTCATTAAATTTTAAACTCGTTTGTGGATTAAAACTGTGTTATATTTAATTTTTATTAATGTAATTTTAAATACTTCCACTGTATTTACGAAAAAACTTTAAAATTATGAAAAAATATGTACTTAATACATTTCGATTACATTTATATAATTTTTTATAAACAATTATATAAATATAATCGAAAAATTGCAATGGGCAGGTCATGTGACTAGACAGAGGGATAATAGATTGACCCCCAGAATTCTGAATTGGAGACCCATTCATAATAGAAGAAGTGTAGGGAGACCACAGAAGAGATGGACTGACGATATTGTCCAACTGGTGGGACATGGGTGGAAGCAAAGTGCCGATAGAGAGAAATGGAATACCCAGGAAGAGGCCTATATCCAGTAGTGGAGTGAAAGGGACTAAAAATAAAAAGAGGAAAGTATGTAAAAGGCGATTTGTGCCGTTATTCAGCAAATAAATAAATAAACAAATAAAACTTAAGAGTTTCTCTCGAGTAATCTTATGTATATGTTCTTGTTTCATACAAAAATATTCATTCTTAAAGAATGTAGGCGGTATGCAAAACCCGATTACCGGACCCTACAAAACTAGGTAGTACCTTTCATTTATCTGCAAATTGTATGTAGGTGGTATACCCTACATACCTTTATAATGCCAAGATGAAACGCTTTTTGATTGAAAAAGTTCCTAACTCGGTGTTAAAAAAGACTTATTGTCGAGATCCGTTTAATATTTTACACTGGCAACACTCACTCCCGTCTCCTCATTTCATCTCCCCGTTCTTACATTCATCCATCTCCCCCTCCCCCTCCCTGCCCTAGCAACCGACTTGTCATATTCTCCGTTGTCAACATTCAAATAAGCACAAGGATTTTGCGATCAACATTTTTAATGAGTCACTTTTATAATACCTACACCTACGAGTTTCTGTTTATTACAATCAGCAGGTAAACTCATGAAGTTGATAAAGACTAGATATATAGGTCCGAATGCAGAGTCCGATCTAAATACTGAATTCTAAATACTAACCATGTTTTCATTGCTCAGTCGCTCACTTACGTTAGGAGATCATTAGGTGGCTTCCTAACTGGAGGATGCTACGAAGTTTTTGTATGGGAATTGTATTGCAGAGACATATCTAAATACTTAGCGCATGCGCGTCGGCGTTAACTAACATCGGCGAACTGTCAAAAAGTAAGGTTGATCGCGAGGAACCTTACAAGTGGTTTAATACTAAAATACAAGCTATTTTCGATGGATGATGATTTTAGAGACTTCGTCAAATATGTATTTGGTAATTTTGTCAAATCAAATACCAAACAGAATATTCAGCGATGTATATGAGATGCCGAAAATTCACTGGCATTTCAGAAAAATCGTGACATGGAGCTGGTTACATGTGTTTGTGTTGTTATGACAAAAAACATTTTAAACGTCAGTATAAACGCATAGAAAACTATCTATCTCTTTTCTTCATACACAATAATGTGAAATACTACGCCATCGACCTTAGGTTTGGCGTAGTATGTCTCTGCAATGCAATTGGTAACTTAAGAATACTAAATACTCCAGTGAGGTTAAGAGTTAGTATTTAGGTACCTAGGACTGTGCATTCGAGTCTTAGAGTGTTCTCACATGTGGAAATAATTGGTTTAGATAGATGGTGGAAGGGTTAGTACTCCAGTGATAGTGTTCGAATCCTGTCATGACCGATTTCGTTCACCTATACTATCAATGTTTGAGGGTGTTTATATACTTGTTACAAGAAAATGCTTTTATTTAAATTATTTATAGTTGGCAAAAGTTTTGTTGTCAACTATTCGCTAAAATAAAATGAAAAATATTCGGTGAATTATTTCTTATTCATATTAGAAAAAGGGTTAAGGTAGTCCTTATATTTGTTCAATATTCTCATTTTAAAATGGATCTCAACCGTTAAGGCCTGTCTATAAAATGTCTTATGGATAATCTCATGGGTGAACTGGATCGATTGAAGGAATACAAATTTTAGAGGAAGTCACTCGAACGTCGACAAAAAGGTTTTACAAGGTCACTATTTTGTGGTTATTAAATTATCATACAATGCAAAAGAAACAAAATAAAGGGTCAATAATAAGCGAATTGTGATATCACCTGTCACAAAAAATGTGAAATCATCATATTTGTTTTTTATGTAAATTACTACACTACAAAAAAATTTTTGAGGACAATTCGCTCGCTCTAGATTAAATGATGGAAATATAATTTTAACTTAATCGACCAATTGAATATTAAGTGTGAAAAGCCAAAACGGTTATTGATACATAAAAATACTTAATTAAAGAAATTATATTTGTTTATCACTTATTATTTCTACAAATTCGAAACCATTATAATATTTGAAAGATTGAAGAAAGCAAATTTTAAGTTGTTATGACTTATGACCAAAGGTTTTTTTTATTTTATACTTCGAAAAGTATTGTCTCCGAAACAGCTTTGCATTTCTACAAAAACAACATCATTTTCACTAAAACAACTCAGAAACCCTGTGGATGCCTTGAGTTCCTGGTTCTTCTATAATATTACAACTTCTACTTTACAAACTCTCTACAACTCTCTACAAAACTCTCTACATACTCTACAAAGCGCAAATACGTCTAATTATTGAATATGGTAGTCACCTCTGGAGTGGCGCCCCCCAATACCTACTGAATACCCTCGACGCTGTCCAAAGGCGTGCTATACGTTTGATTGATGATCCATCACTGACTAATGGATTGCAATAACTAGGATACAGAGTCGGTATTTTAAGTTTATTCTATAGATACTACTACGGGAATTGCTCAGAAGAACTTGCATCTTTGGTCCCTCCTCCACGCACTCGTAACAGAGTCAATCGCTTTACTTAATCGCAGCACCCATACACAGTGGACCTTCAACACATACGAACAAGTCGCTTCTCGAACTCTTTTATCAATACAGCAGCCCGACTGTGGAACGATCTTCCGAATTCTGTGTTTCCACCTTCGTACAACCCGGGTCTTTTTAAAATCCGAATTAATAAACTCTTTTCCAGATTGCAAACCCTTCCCAACGCTACGTTGTGCGCTTCTTCGGAAGAGTAAAATGAACCCAAATCCTAATACCTGGTGTCCCCTACGTGGACATGTTAAAAAAAAAACTTCGTTTCTTTTGAGATGTTAAAAAAATTGTGTTTGGACTTTTTGTCGACAATTTGTGGTTTATACTTCCTTTCAGTGGACAATTTTTGGTTTATTATTCTTTTTATTGGACAATGTGTGGTTTAAACTTCCAGTTAGTAGACAATTTGTGGTTACACTTCCTTCTTGTGGAAAATTTGTGGTTTTAACATAGTTGATTGTAATGAAAGAAACTAGTTAAAATATTTCAAAGAGTTAATTTTGAAAACACGAATAAGATTTTCTTACACTTAGTTGTTTTTTTCATAATATGTTTCATGCAAAACATAAGACAGGTTTGTCAGTAAATACTCAGGTTCTGTTGTTGTCTGTCACTGACAATTTATGTAAGGCAGAAAATGAAGGTACCAACATGAAGTTGGCAGATAACGGATAAATAAAATTTTATAACGTTTACGCTTTTATACGGGAACGAGATGGCGGGTAGGTTTTTATGACAGGACATTATAATGTACGGTTCGATATATTATTGAATGTATGAATTCCACGTTCATATACCTACTCACATTTTGTTGAAGTATTTCCCAAAGAAGCAATAAAATGATTCAATGTTGGAATTTTCATTTATTTATTCAATATAATTCATGTATTTATAAAAAGTATTGTTTGGAACATCCCTTTGATGTTCCCACATCTCTAACTTCACATCACTGCTACCAAATCAAGCTGAACTTCTAAATAGTGATCCCCTCCTACGATAATCATTCGGAATGTCTCCAGTTGCCGTGGCTTGACGTACCGCGAATTCTCCTCGACATTCTTATTCCGTGTAAATTGAATATAATAATTTTTAAACAACTACTATGTAAAACATTAGATAAAATATTCAAAATGACCTCAATCATCTCGACATATACTGCAAACAACACAACCTTCAAATTAACCCAAACAAATGTCACTGCCTAAAATTTACACGGAACAAGAACATAATAAGCTTCAACTATTGCCTAAATAATCAACCACTGCGTAATGTAAATGCAACAAAAGACCTTGGTATCATCCTTGACTCAAAACTGTTATTTGACAAACACATTGACTACATTGTTTCCAAAGCATCTAGGATCCTGGGCTTTATTCTCCGTACATGCAAGCAATTTAACAATATACTCACATTGAAAATATTATACTTTACATATGTGCGCAGCATTTTGGAATATTCATCACAAGTCTGGAATCCTAGATACTTTTCCTACATACACAGAATTGAAAAAATCCAGAATAGATTCCTTAAGTACCTTGATTTTCGCTCCTTTCGAACTCATCTAAATTACTCAGATTCTGCCGAAAACCTTAGAAATATCTCCGACGCCGTCTTTTTATTTAAAATCGCCAACTCTATCGTGGATTGCCCGGAACTGCTTGAACGAATAGCTCTTCGGGTTCCCACCCGAGTAACCCGATTCCAACATTCATTAAACCTTTCACACTGTAACACGAACGCCAAACAACACTCATTCATATACCGTGCATCACACTTCTTCAATACGCACCTAAACGAATTAGATATATTCAACTCATCAATAAATGTTATCAAATCAAAACTTATCAATCAATAAAAATTCATATGTATTCATACCAACACATATCCCTCTCCATCTGCACTCTATCTTTCCTCTCTATTCCCAACTCTCTCCTACATATTCTTTATAAATTTTTGTATAAACTTATATACTTATTGTTTTTTACTTATGTGGAAACACATTATTGGCATAATTGTTGTAACTTTATTGTCCATACCATAAACTTTGTAACGCTGTTTGTTTCCTGAAAATAAATAAAATAAAATTTGATATAATAAATTCGAATCAGAGTGAGTACCATCTTTTATTATATGAATTATCAGTTGCTCCAATTGCCTGTAGTACCTATATGAAATATAGAGAGACGAGTTTTAACAATATTTTCTAAACACATAAATAACCTTCTAAATAAAATTCCTTTAAATTAATTAATCACAATAATAAAATAACTAAATAACCATATCCATATAGTATTTAAAATATATAATAAGCGACTTCACTAGGGCTGCCGTGTATTGAGGTCGACATACTGAAATACTCCCAGGACAGTCAAAGATATTGAAGCAATTTGTAGTTAGGTACAATTGGACACCAATAAAACTAACAAAATCATTTTCGTAATTATTCTCCTGTATGACTCAATAATTCCAATGGAGATGAGTCTGTCATTTGCTGTCTTCTTCAACCAATTGCATATCCTTCCATGTTCCAGGTAATATAATTGAACATTTTTGGGCTATGAATGGCGACCGAGAACAAGCCGAAGAGGTGTTGGCAGACCCCAGGCAAGGTGGTCTGATGACATCAAGAAATGTGCCGGAGGGAGATGGATGCAGTGTGCCCAAGACAGGGAGTTGTGGAGGATCAAGTGGAGGCCTATGTCCAAGAATGGATGAAAACTGGCTGAAGAAGAAGAAGAAGAAGAAGAAGGGCTATGAAAAGAAAAGTTGTGTTCCGCAAGTGAGGTTTTGATCTTTTTCTTTATAACGATTGACTCTTGAGCATTACGTGTAGTATATGAATGACCTGGTATTGGGTAATCCTGTATGTTTGAGTGCGTGTAAAATTATTTAATTTATTTGAAGTTGTTGCAAATTTAAGACTCTAAACTCTAAAAGGTTTATTAAATATGATATCTTTATTTATTCTCATGTGCGTGTGTATGTCACTGAACTCTTAAACTGCTGGCCAATTTAATGAAATACCAGGCGAGCTATCGTCCAGGCAGAACATCGTCTGTCGAGTCCGCCAATGTATACTATATTAATTTTTGTCCGTTCAAAAGCGTATCAAGAACAGTCATTCTACAACTTCTTCACCCAATGCATCCATAGATTATATTACAAAATAAATTTGGCATATGTCTTATTTTTTCAGGATATTATTGACTGTGAGGAATATTAATGTTTCAAATAAATTGTGTTGGTTGGAGAAGTAGATATCTTACATCAGTAAATCAGTCTTTGTAGGAAAATTTATTTTAGCATACCCACCTATGTAAATACGCGTATTTGATTGGGGAAATTTTCAAATTAGGCACATTGAGGATTTAATTAATATCTACATATTTATTTTATATGCATAAGTAAAAAAATAAACATCGGAATTCGAAGCACACAAGTTCAAAGGAAAATTTCAAATGGTAGCCGAAATTCCACCAGAATATTCGAAATGAACGAAAGGGTTTTCTAAATATTTTTTTCTCTTTTGCTTTCACACAGAGAGAGAAAAAGTAGAATAGAGTAGAGAGAGAAAGAGTAGGTATGTTTGAATTTTTTCAGAGAGATATCTACATACATTAAATGTCTGCTCAGTACGACGACAGGGTCGCTAAACATTTGAGGGAGTGCGGGTCGCTTATCATCAGCCCAGTGATATTTCAACGATAATTACTTCCTGAAAAAAAAGTATTAACGCACTCGTTTTTTGTTTAATCTGACATTTTAGAAAAAAAAATGACGTAATCCCTCAGAAATGTCTGAGGTTTATTCCTTTCTTAATGGCAGTGAGATATATAGTAGAACTTTTATCAACATGTAGTAGACCTGTCATAATAGTACTTTGCTTGATAATAAACCAACTATTTAATATTTACAGAATCTTCTTGGTCATCACGTAAACCACGGTTAGACATAATTTGCTATCAGCCTGGGGTGTGTGGATGTTGCGTAGAAGCTGGTTATTAAAATAATTCTTTGAAACGTTAACAATTATTCAAAGATTTCAAAGCTTAAAAACAAAAACACTTTCATAAAATTTGCTATTTTATAACCTGAGCACCATAGATTTATAATTGAAAACCGGACCAGATAAAGATTTTTATTTTTCCAAGATAGAAGGAAGACCACTAACTTTTGCGCAGCATCACTACTCATTCCTGGGAGAAAAGTGTTTTAATGACCTTCCTCTAGATATAAGAAAAACAATTGACTCTAGACAACTCATAAATAAAACAATACAATATTTTAAAACAGATATTTAATAGGGTAGTATGTATCACTTGTATTCTGTTTTCTTTTGTTTGTTATAGTGCATATGTTGTATAAATAAATAAATAAAATAAAAAAAATATATTAATTTATTTAAATAATAAAACACAATTATAAGATACAGAAAAAGACACAAATTGAAAACAACATATTGCCCTTTATCAGAGTACAAGCATTCGTGTGTATTATTATTACAAAACATATAAAAACATTACAAAAAAATTATTCCAGATTCTACGTATTCAATTCTCGTCATGATTATAACTAGGTACTATTTCGTCTTATGATGGCAAGACTGTTCAAGACTGTTTTTGTTGCATAGTCTTGATAACGTCCTCGCAGAACGAAATAACTATCGACACTCGAAATATGTAACTATGCCTGTTATTGGGTTAGAAAGAGAGAACCGAGCGTCATACACTTCTGCCATTGCATGAATCTGAGTTTATTTTGTAGAAATATAGAATCGAACATAACGTATAATTTATTTCTTTTGATTTATTATGAAATTCTATGTTTTATTAACGACTACTGTATTATTAGCGACTTTTGTGATATTAACTACTATTGTGTTATTAATGACTATTGTGTTATTAACGACTATTGTGTTATTAACGACTATTGTGTTATTAACGACTTTTGTGTTATTAACGACTATTGGGTTATTAACGACTATTGTGTCATTAACTACAATTTTGTTATTAACGACTATTGTGTTATTAACGACTATTGTGTTATTAAAGACTATTGTGTTATTAAAGACTGTTGTGTTATTAATTACTATTGTGTTATTAACGACTATTGTTTTAAATCAGTATGTTTGACAAGGACTGTATCTTGTACATATTTTGTTTGTATTAAGTTGATTAAAAAGACTCTTTTTAGCATAGAATTATAATGTACAGAAGCCGCGTGTAGTACAAATTTCGAATTCAAATGTATGCCAAGTTTTTTTTACAACTGTGTGTGAGGCGGTAGATCGTTTGGTCTACGTTTTATGTAGGTGTGCGTATCGGTAGGTGTAGGTACGTATACGGCCGGGCGAGTGAAATTCGTCTGTTTCAGCGTAGTTTTAGTTGGCATACATTCATTTCGCTGACTAGGTAGGTATCTGTATCATATAATATATAATCTAAGCTTTTTAGCCCTTCTACGACTATTCAAGGGGTATTAAGTGATATCAATAATTATCCGCTCAATGCAGAAATCCTAAAATTTCAATATAATATATTATAAAGATAGTTATAGGCCTACAAAACTATTATAAGTACTCAGTATTTAGAATTTTTGTTTAAGTCAGGGATTATCAACTTTTGAATTTTCGCTTTATTTTTCCATATATGTATATAAAAAACCATAAAAGCTAGAAGAGTTGGATCTCATGTGTTACACGAAACTAGTAAATATAAACATTATTAAACAACCTACCAATGAATATCAGAACACAAACGAATTATGAAGAATTCAATTAGAAACTCAAAACAATTTGAAACTCTCGATAGTCTAGTGTAGTGTTACATACGATTTTTTCGGTTTTCACTGCACTGATGCGAAATAATTATTGATCTCAGAGATCTGAATACTAACAAGACACAGGTCACTAGTATATAGATTATAGGTACTAGCATATGTATTTTATTTTATTTAATATCAACAGCTATTTCATAAATTGCTTAATAATATGTCACAATTGATTCAAGAGATTTAAGAGATGTCTTAAATTATTTTAAAAATAATGCTGAAAAAGTAAATTTAGTATGTAGGTATTCAATATACTATAATATGTGTAGCGGCGGTAGCAGCGTAAGATAGGCGAATTCGGCAGCTCGACCGACTATAATATATAACCCCTCGCAAATCTCAGTCTACCCAGCTCCAGGGATCGGCGCGGCGGTACGCTCTGCCCGTGTGATCTCCTATCAGTCATCTAAATCTTTGCCTTTTGCATTCTGTCTAAATCTTTGCCTTTTTTCATTGCCTTCTGATAATTGCATATTTATTGTATATGGTGTTGCGTAGGTAGGTATATTGCTCCGCCGTGTAACATTCTCTCATTGGTTTAACACTAATTAGCGAATTACTGATGGCGAGATCAAGTACATTCGCAGTATCATTTTGAGGTATTTGGGGAATAGGCCTACAGGTTTTACCTAGCGCCTAAGTAGACCGGCGCAGCCTTTCCATAACACGAACTTGTTGGGGTAGCTACCGACAGGTTCCTAAATACCTTTACAAGCAGGTGAACCCTACCAACCGGGTAACCTCCGACAGGGTACCATCTGCTAAATACTTATAAATTGTAATAAAAAGCTATCTTTTCACATTGTCACTGCATCTAGAGAACTTCCTTCGTGCATGTTTTGCGACTGCCTTTTTAAAGATGAATATTAATTTACACTTTTGCTTGTAAATAATATGGATATTGTTTTGCAGATCGTTCACGTTAAATGTGCCTTTTTTTACTACGTCTGATACACCTATACAAATAATGTATAGGTTTGAATGACACTTATATACTACATAATTCAATGCCAAGTACAATTTTCGAGGGTTAATATATCTAATGATCTCCGCTATCGATCCAATAATAATTTTATATCAAAGGAACTGATGAGAGGGACGATGAAAATGGTGGCAATTTTAAAGTAAAGAATATAAAAAATACTTAAAAATATAATGACGTCATTAAAACGTCAAAACCAGCGAGCGACAAGTGTTTTTTGAAAAATATCTCGGGAGTAATTGAAGAAATTTACTCAAAACTAATTAATCATATTTTGAAAGAACATTTTTACATCAATGGCATGAAACGAAAATTGCATAGTTTATAAAATATAAATACGGTCGATATCGACTGACATATAATTAAACATATTTAACACCTTAACCGAAAAGTATTTCTTGATTTCCCGTCGGAGTGCATTGATTCACTCGAAAGCAGACGTACTGTATCTGATATGATGCTTCTCCACAGTATTTTTAATAGTAAAATTGATTCTCCTGCTATTTTAAATTATATATCTTTCAACATCCCTACCCGTAGAACTAGACACACTCCTCTTTTCCGCCTAACCACTCAACACACCTGGTTGAGCAATATTCATTTGCCACAGTAATTATATAATTTATTTGAATTATTTATTTCAAACAGGTCAACTGTGGGACCAGTCTGCCCTCTGTGAATTAGATAGTCACTTATTTGTTATGCTTTCTCGACGTCTGAGCAACACAGGTGGGCGGATATGGTTTGAGCCATCGATATGGAAGACTACAGTTTTTTTGACCAGTTTGGACAGTTCGCACGTTGTCGCCCGTTAGCGGTACACGGTATTGTCACATTCGTCGACAGATCAAGTTACGTCTTGTCGAGGAAAAAATATCCATAATTTATTTGCGTTTTAATAATTACGCCACGGGAGGTTTGTTGTGTGTGAAACTTGTGAAGTGGACGAACCATCATCTCCATCATACCAGGACCGGAGATACGACTCCTGTGCTTGCGAAGGCTGGAGACCCCTCACAAGGTAAGTGACTGTCTCATATTCGCAGAAGGATTTACAGGCTTTCTTCGGTTGACTTGTTGACACATAACATAATTCCATCCCCAACACACTGAGCGGGAAGTTACGCCCCCGCTCATTCATTTGGTCCTTTCGAGTCGAATATTGCCCAGCAATATTGCACATAATTATTACAATATAAATGCTTGGAAATTCGTAGAATTTTTACGTAATTTTTGGTGAATTTTTTAATGAATTTTTTGAGTTGGTCCATTAAGTACCTATATTAAATATCGGACGCATATGATCCTTTCGAGTCGAATATTGCCCAGCAATATTGAACATATTTATAATAATATAACTGCTTGGAAATTCGTAGAATTTTTACGTAATTTTTGGTGAATTTTTTAATGAATTTTGAGTTGGTCAATTAAGTACCTAAATTGAATATCATACTTTAAGATAAATATTATATTTATCATATAATATCTAACTTGTTAATTCACGTAATTTTTGGTGAATTTTTAATGAATTTGAGTAGGTCAATTAAGCACCTAACTTGAATATCATACTTTACGATAAATATTATATTTATCATATAATATCTAACTTGTTAATTCACGTAATTTTTGGTGAATTTTTAATGAATTTGAGTAGGTCAATTAAGCACCTAACTTGAATATCATACTTTACGATAAATATTATATTTATCATATAATATCTATCTTGTGAATTTACGTAATTTTTGGTGAATTTTTAAGGAATGTTTTGAGTTGGTTAATTAAGTACCTAAATTAGATATCGTATTTAACGATAAATATTATATTTATCATATACCTAACTTGTTAATTTACGTAATTTTGTTAAATTTGAATAAGTTTAAATAGTTTGATCTTATAAGTAATCACATAAACGTATTGCGCATAGCATATCATTTATTTAAATATACCCACAAAAAATATTGTAGATATCGGTACGTAATGTTTGGTATATTTCGAATCGAATTATTGGATTTATGTCCAGTCAATTATGTTCAATCAATCGGAACATAATATAAGTCATTGTTAGATTTAGTAATTTTCCCGATCGAGTTATGTAGTTGAATGGGTGCCTGCCTATACAATTGTACATTCATTGTTCGCTTCGTGCAGTGGCTCGTGCATGTCTGTGTGTGAGCAATATCACAGATCTATCGTGATATCATGCGTTCGTGTATAGCATTGCGATATATATATGTACATTAAGTACATGAGTACATTAATGTTGGGAATAATCCAGTGCGGTCTGTATTTATATACTTATTCAGATAAACAATTTAATAAAACATAATTGTTAGTGGATACGAGTCGTATGTACATATGTTATGAACAAATAATTTAAAACCAATAAAATAAAATAATTATTTCACAATACCTAATTAAATAATACGAAGCGTATGTACATACCTACCTAAACCAGTTAACTGGGACAAATTATATACTTTTATATACCTAAATATACAGGCGATTAATTGAATATTAACAGAGACAAATAATATACTTTATGTACCTAAATATACAGTCGATTAATTAAATATTAACTGGGACAAATTATATACTTTTATATACCTAAATACAGGCGGTTAATTGAATATTAACTGTGAACAATTAATATAATTGAATATTACTTTTATACCTATACCTATACCTAAATATACAGTCGATTAATTAAATATTAACTGGGACAAATTATATACTTTTATATACCTAAATACAGGCGGTTAATTGAATATTAACTGTGAACAATTAATATAATTGAATATTACTTTATACCTATACCTATACCTAAATACACAGTCGATTAATTAAAATTTAACTGAGCAAATTAAATATTTACATAAATACCTAAATATACAGTCAATTGATTAAATTTTAACTGGTACAAATTAAATGTTTACATAAATACCTAAATATACAGTCAATTGATTAAATTTTAACTGGTACAAATTAAATATTTACATAAATACAAATAATACCTAGATACTTTATACCTAAATTAAATATTTACATAAATACAAATAATACCTAGATACTTTATACCTAAATTAAATATTTACATTGATACAAATAATACCTAGATACTTTATCCCTGAATTAAATATTTACATAAATACAAATAATACCTAGATACTTTATACCTAAATTAAAATATTTACTTAAATACCTAATATCTAGATAGGTATTTTTTGTATACCTAAACACAAATAATACCTAAATACCTTCTCAATATGCCTAACACTACCGGATCTTCGTCAAGTGCAGAACCGAACAGAACGTTCATTATTTTAACTGCAAAAAAGGAACGTCTCTTTACGCGGATGAACGATCTTTACCGTATGATGAATAACATTTCTAGCTTCGAGTCAAGGAGTCTAGAAAGGTTTCTGGCGCAATCAGAAATGCTGGACGACATGCGTAGTCAATTTGAAGGTATAATATATGACATCAATGATCATCAACTCAAATCGAATCCAGAATACGTTCCAGATCTCCAACCTTTAGACGCATTTGACGACATGTTTCTGGAGGTTAAACGCGCTCGTAATAAAATCGTGCAAGCACCTCGACCAGACACCTATTCGCGCAATGAAAAACGCGTCATTAATCTGCCCGCAATAGAGCTGGCTAGTTTCGACGGTAAGACCGAAAACTGGAATAAATTCTATGAGACCTTCAAAGCAAATGTTCACGAAAATGAACAACTTACGGATTCACAGAGAGTTCAATATTTAATGGGCAAACTTACCCATGGTGCTCTGAGAATTACCGCGGGCATTGTGCCCTCCGGCGAATCTTATAAAATAATCTGGAATAACTTAGTTAAAAAATATCAAGATAAACGTGCATTAGCCACGCATTACCTAAATAATATTCTCGATGCCAAAAATTGCACAAATACGTCCGCAAGCCTTGATCAATTTATTGAGAATTATTCTGCATCCGTCGCAGCTTTGAAACAATTAAAAATCGACGACCTTATTGATTTTGTGTTATTACACGTTGCATTGAGGAAAATTGATCCTCAAAATATTCAAACTTTTGAACTGTCATTTCGCGATAAAGAAATTCCTTCGTATGATGATTTTGTTTCATTCATACACGACCAAGTGAAAATATTAGAACGTTCTAATGGCAATAGCGTGGCAAATAAGCCACATGCCCCCAAATCACCTCGGTCGACTTATAAATCTTTCGTCGTCAGTGACCAGAAAATACCGAATACTAATTCAGAGAAAATTTGTATTTTTTGTAACGCCACTCAACATCAAGTTAATAATTGCCACAAATTTAAAGGCCTGAAGTCGTCACAGGCTCGATTCGAATTTATAAAATCGAAACGTGGGTGCGTGAATTGTCTTAGTGGTACGCATACGGTAGCAAACTGCAAATCGTCGTTCGCTTGTAAGTTATGCAAGAAAAGACATCATACGACTTTGCATTTTAACGGAGAAGATAATGTCAGACCGCTACCTACTTCGACGCCATCTCACACTGACGTAGTGTGCAATTGCAATGCGCAGCATACTTCGAGCGGAAACGCTTCAATGTCCCTATGTGCCGAGGTGAAACCAAGCTCAGCGATTTTGTTGGCAACCGCGCAGGTTTATGCGAAACAGAATAATGGAAATAAAAAAAATAGTACGATGCCTCATTGACAATGGCTCACAAAATAATTTGATCACTGTCGATTGTTGTAAGGCACTGAATCTTACGATAATTCCTTTGAGTAACTCTATCGTCAAAGGGATAGGTTCAGCATCTCGTCCTATTATAGGATATGTGTATATAGACATTGAGTCACGCTTATACTCCTGTAAGAAATACAAGATACATGCGCTTGTCGTAGACTGCATCACAGATCAGTTGCCTACTCATTATATAACCAAGGGTGATATGGGCTACTTAGAGGGATTACCCCTCGCTGATTTGACGTGGAATATTCCTGGAAATATAGATGTCGTTTTGGGCGCACAACTCTTCCCATATATTTATTTAGGAAACAAGGTAGAATCAGGAAGTAGGGCACCTCCCGCTTTATTAACCGCGTTTGGCTATGTCCTAATGGGTGATTACGATAATAATGTTTCCGATACGAGTACTTCGTTCTCAGCACTTGCAATTAATGATTTAGTGCAAAAGGTTCCGCAGTTAGATAAAATACTTAACATACAAAATTTGAGCCCAGAGGAGACAGAGTGTGAAGATCTCTTTACTGCATCTTCTGTCACTCACGCTGACGAAGATAGATATTCTGCTGCTTTACCTCTCTGTAAAGACTCGAATAATCCAGTTAATTCTCGTACTGCCACCCAAAGCCGTTCTATGGTTTTGGAGCGAAGATTTAAACAACCATCTAATTTACAAGAGAGTTTTAATTTTAGTGCTAAAATACATTCAAGGTTGTTATTAAATGACGTCCTTCATCTTGATCCTAATTTGCAGGCCAATTTATTTTTACGTTTTCTTGAATTTCGTCTTTTTCCCGTCACTAAGACAGTGGATATAAAACAAATGTGTTTAGAGACTGAAAATTCTAGTAAGCATCGTAAATATGTGAGGATGTTTCGATTTGTAAACAATGATCTCACATGGACCTTTAAATTTAATCTGGTCCACTTCATAATTAATACTAGTTCATTCTTGGCGACAAAGATTTTACGCCAATTGGCTCATTATATGAGACCACATTCCCCAGATGTTGCCAATGTGGCAGAGTCCAAACTGTATATGGGCGACCTGGTCTATTGTATTAAAGATGAATCCAGAGTTGCACGCTCTTTCAGAGAACTAATCTCACCATTCATGACCCGCACGTTTGATTTGATAAAATTGCCTAATAATTCTCAAGTTGTACTCAAAACCCCTTCAGACTCTCATTTAAGTGTAGTGAATTTATCTGCTTATTCTGACAATGCCTCTAAGATTTTGGGTCCATTATGGGAACCAGTTGACGACAGCTTCTCCTTTATAACATCTCATATTTGGGAGAAGTGTATAAAGCGGAATATACTCTCCATAGTCGCCCGCTTATTTGATGTCCTCGGTTTGGTCACCCACATTATTCTATACGCTAAATTTCTCATTAAGAAGAATCTTTATAACATTCATTGGGATGATACGCCTTCTGAGAATTTTATTAAAAAATTCTCGGTCCTCACACGTATTGGAGGCAGACTTTCCAATTCGGACTTACTATTTGAGGCGAAACATCCACTTCTACTTCCCAAACATGACCATGTAGTGGATCTTCTTATTGATCACTTGCATGTTAGGAATTGTCACACTGGCCCAGGACTTCTTGTTTTCATATTGCGACAACGGTATTGGATATTATATGCCAGATCCGTCGTTAGGGGAAGAGTTTGGAAATGCAATTGCTGCTTCCGGCTAAATCCTTCGCACCCTACGCCTCCTGATCGTCCTGTAGAGGTCGGGACTGTGTTGGTGGGACAGGAGGACTCGCCTCCGTTAAGTTGGCCGTTAGGCGTGATCACCGAAATTCACCCGGGGTCAGACGGAATTGTGCGAGTCGCGACCGTCAAAAATAGATTTGGACATTTTAAGCGTCCGGTAATCAAATTATATCCGATCCCGACGCAATAATTAATATATCTTTAAATATTTATATAACTTAAGATTAACTTTATACTTTATGTGATTAGCTATAATTTTGTTAACTTAGACATAAGATTTTTCATACTCTCCTAAAGCGAAAGTTACTCGCGTTTATTCTATTTTATTTTTATTTCTTTATTTTTCGTTGAAAATTCTCCGAATTTCCAAGGCGGGGAGTATGGTTGAGCAATATTCATTTGCCACAGTAATAACATAATTTATTTGAATTATTTATTTCAAACAGGTCAACTGTGGGACCAGTCTGCCCTCTGTGAATTAGATAGTCACTTATTTGTTATGCTTTCTCGACGTCTGAGCAACACAGGTGGGCGGATATGGTTTGAGCCATCGATATGGAAGACTACAGTTTTTTTGACCAGTTTGGACAGTTCGCACGTTGTCGCCCGTTAGCGGTACACGGTATTGTCACATTCGTCGACAGATCAAGTTACGTCTTGTCGAGGAAAAAATATCCATAATTTATTTGCGTTTTAATAATTACGCCACGGGAGGTTTGTTGTGTGTGAAACTTGTGAAGTGGACGAACCATCATCTCCATCATACCAGGACCGGAGATACGACTCCTGTGCTTGCGAAGGCTGGAGACCCCTCACAAGGTAAGTGACTGTCTCATATTCGCAGAAGGATTTACAGGCTTTCTTCGGTTGACTTGTTGACACATAACATAATTCCTACCCCACCAACTGAGCGGGAAGTTACGCCCCCGCTCATTCAACACCAACTATGCTCAACATGCAACAATGTACAGAATCTGTAATACATAGGTACAATAGGCATTTCCAAGAGATCGACATATTCTTATTTAGCGCCCCCACATTTAAAAAATATATAAAACTTAAAATTTCATCCTCATAATCAAATTTAACACTTAATATACTGACACATTTATATATACAATTTCACACATCATTCACACAATATCTCACCATAATATGTAACCATTCCTAATGTATCTTAATATACTACAATAACTTCAGCGACAACCTGTAATTGGCTTTATTATTAATCAAATCATCTTTATGTTATATAATTCATTATAATATGCTGTATGTTGTCCTCTAAATAAAATATTTTTTTTTTTATTTATTTGTTCAATATTTTGCTGTGAGGCACCGTCTTACTGCCCGTTCCCACTTGTCGCGTGTCGGGCACGATAAAATGTATTGAGACCACACGATTTTTTATCGTGTCCGACAGATGACAAGTGGGAACGGGCAGTTAGATGAATGCTTAGAAAGTTAATCGAAAATACAAAGGTAACATATCATGTCATAACATATCGCTATAAGGTTCACCGTCCATTCTGAATGTAGTATTTTTATATGAGACGAGAAAGGTCTGTGGATATACACGAATGTGTCGTGCTATTTTTTATCAGGTTTATATGGGTGGTGGCAGAGTGGTTAGAGCCCTGGGTTAGTGATCCAGTGGTTGCCACCCTAGTCCATCTGGAGTACATATGTGGTTCGGGCTACGTGCCCTGCCTAGCTCCACTTCTGCTTGGCAACTTCGGTTATTTTATTTTCTCTTTTATCTACAAGTTAATTTTTCTATGTCAATGAAATACCCAGCATTTTCCTTTTCGAGGCTCTTTGTGTTTCGAGAAAACGCAAGCGTCAAAGAATTTCTTTTAAGATAGTTGGCGTACTTCGGATACATGAGGATGTAAGAGAGTTTACCAATGGCGGCCCGTACGAGACCTCTTTTTTTGTTTACTGGCAATTCTCCTTAGAGAGAGTGCTTGGTGCTTGGCCTTGGTGAAAATATCATTATATGGTTAATTTTGTTGAAATTAAATTAATAAAATTTGGATGTTATTTGACATTTAGAAGTTAAGTAATCGAATATTCTTTTTTAATTACATATACGCAAACATTGGATTTTTTTCCCTTTCGGGAGTCAAATGATATTTTTATTGACAAACATTTTTTCAACATTGAATAGAGTGTAACATTTCACATAAAAATAAAGAACTATGCTATTGCCATCTATGGAGTAACGGAAAGCCTTTTTTTAACGCCATCTATTGAGAAATTGTTTACAAATAAATTAATTTCTCAATAGATGGCGTTACAAAAAGGCTTTTCCGCTACTCCATAGATGGCAATTGCATACTCCGTTATTTTCAAGTGAAATGTTACACACTATTTCAAAAATTACATCGATAAGGGAACTCCATACGAAGACATAAGACATTAATACATACTAAGACTTTGGTGAACGTTGCGCAAGCGCATAAAGTGATCACGTAAACCAGCCGATGACAGGTCGTAAGCCCTATAGGTGCCTTGAGTTCCTGGTTCTTCTGCAATATCCCAATTTCGTCTCTATTGAGATGTTGAAAAAATGTTTGTCAATAAAAAGAAATAAGTAATTTTTTAAAAAAAAGGCTCAGGGCCACTCACGACGACCTCAATTAACATATAGGGATTAAGTCAAGACAAAGAGACCATTCTCTCGGATATCTGCAAAGACATAGATATACTGATGATACAGGAGACTCCCACACGACAAGGCGATATCCGTCGCTGAGTGGCAAGGTCCGGACCCGTAAAGTAAGTAAGTAAGTAAGTAATTTTTTGACAGATTTTTAATTATCTCAATAGAGACGGAATATTTATTGTAGGAGAACCGGGAAATCAAGGCACCTACAGGGCTTACGACCTGTCATCGGCTGGTTTACGTGATCACTTTATGCGCTTGCGCAACGTTCACCAATTATGCCTTTTTAATGAGATCCCTATCAATTCAATTTTGAAAGTTCTATATATTGTAATACTGAAATTCTTTTCGCTTGAAAATAAGTAATATTATGTTTGGTAATTTAAAATTTTGAATTTATATTATATAATGACATATTCATTGGCGATATGCAAGTGATTTTAACCATATTAAAATAAAATGAATAATATGGGATAATAATAATAATAATAATACCAGTCCTCATCTTCTTTCAATTTTTGCCTCTTGATTTTTTCTACCGAGTTTCATGGTGTGTGACTTTTCCATCTACCAAGATGTTCTTCGGCGGTGGTAACCGTGACGGTTTGAATAAATAAATAAATAAGAAGCAGAAATTGAGAGATAAATAATAATAAACCCATATAATAAAATTTATCATTGTTACACAAAATAGGATTTAAAAACTCATTTTTTTACCAATCGTCCTTGGGTTACGTAAGTACCTATCTCATTGTATTGGAAAACTTCATAATGGAAAAACTTCGCCGAGAAATCATCAAATTAACAAATTATGAAAAAAAAATCTATTGTAATGTTAAACTTCGTAAAGAATTTGATAAAGAATATTTTTCTCGTAATAAAACTTGTACAAAAGTTTTTGTCTCGAGCCAAGTAAGCTTCAATAAAAAATAATATTAAAGCAGAAAATGCGAAACTTTGGACAAACAAAGAACAATTATGTGAAATTTCGTCAAGGGTAAAAGGATTATTGACTAATTATTTATATTCATATATCTTCTGCTCCCGACATAACACAGGGAGTTATGTCAGTCTGAGTACCTTCATTTCGTTGGTTCGAAGGAGGTTTTTGGTACAGACAGTGTCTGCTCTGGATTATATTCCGTAAGTCCTAATGAGACGAATACATGTCTTGTAGATTCGAACTTTGCTAGGGATATACTTGTTTTTTTTTAGATGAAATCATTCAGACAACCAGATGTTGCCGCGGCTTTTTGTGTCTGTTCGAGTATTTCACCATAAAGAGCGTTGTTACACGTTATTTATTTAGGTTTAATTTAGACAAAAAACAGCGTTTAGACATAGTACAATACAATAGTAACATCAAGTATTAAGGCCTATTACATTTTGTCGTTGTGATTAATATAAAATAATACAATAAGTTTGCAAAAAATCATAAAATATGATCATAGGTTGGTTGGTATGTAGGTAAGAGCAACATTTCAAGTTTACAATGATTCAAAACATAATATTCAACTAAAAGGAAAAAAAAAGAATTTAATACCGTCAAGGTTTCCTATAATAAGCGGTAATTGATCTTCTTTTGTATAGAGTGTTTGAATGTTGTGGAGCTGAGGTGGAAGATGTCAAACTCTTGAAATCTGTTATTGTATGTATCGCACATTCTATGAATTGCCATGTTTTGTGCGTAATTGGTGCGATGAATTGGAAGGTGGAATAAATGTGAATGTCTAGTTCTGCGAGTAGGAATATTAAATAAAATGATATTGAGTATTGAGGGGCAGACGATATTATTATTTATAATGTTGTACAGAAGCATCATATCATTTACTGTGAGTCTATTCTCGAGACTATTGATTTTATAATGTGTTCTCGCGCGATCGATTTTATAATGGGTTATGTTAGCACCTTGATATTTAAATTTTGAGACTTGCTCAGTAGGTGTATCATAGATCACTAGACTAGTTCAAGTAATATGTTCACATCTTAAATATATCGGTACAGTGTCAGTATTTTTTCCAAAGAATTCAATACATATATCAGCGTCAAAAAGTATAGGCGACTAGTACGCACAAATCGTGTATACTTTCTGGGAATTAATTTTATATTGTATTCTGAAACTCATCTCCAAAGATGAATCTCCAAAACTTGCGACGGAGGTTGCTCAAGAAAAAGATGACACAAAGATGTGAATGATATTCTGATAGACGGAAATGAGATGCTTGAACATCAGCCGAACATATAGGAGACGAAGCATGAATGCTGACGAGGCGATGAATGTGTAATCAAGTTGTGGTGTTCCGATCTCAAATCAAAATCAAATAATTTTTTTTTCAACGTAAATGCAGTTTGCACACATGTTGAAAGTCAGAAAGTATATAAATAAAAAAAAACAATTACAAACAAAAAAATAAATTGATACAAGATTAAACAACAAACACAAGCAGACCGTGATTAACACCACGCATCTTTGTCATTCATGTACTGATCCAGTCTATAATATGCCTTTCTGACAATTACAAACATATAAATTGATACAAGATTAAACAACAAACACAAGCAGACCGTGATTAACACCACGCATCTTTGTCATTCATGTACTGATCCAGTCTATAATATGCCTTTCTGACAATTACAAACAAATAAATTGATACAAGATTAAACAACAAACACAAGCAGACCGTGATTAACACCACGCATCTTTGTCATTCATGTACTGATTCAGTCTATAATATGCCTTTCTGACAATTACAAACATATAAATTGATACAAGATTAAACAACAAACACAAGCAGACCGTGATTAACACCACGCATCTTTGTCATTCATGTACTGATTCAGTCTATAATATGCCTTTCTGACAATTACAAACATATAAATTGATACAAGATTAAACAACAAACACAAGCAGACCGTGATTAACACCACGCATCTTTGTCATTCATGTACTGATCCAGTCTATAATATGCCTTTCTGACAATTACAAACATATAAATTGATACAAGATTAAACAACAAACACAAGCAGACCGTGATTAACACCACGCATCTTTGTCATTCATGTACTGATCCAGTCTATAATATGCCTTTCTGACAATTACAAACAAATAAATTGATACAAGATTAAACAACAAACACAAGCAGACCGTGATTAACACCACGCATCTTTGTCATTCATGTACTGATTCAGTCTATAATATGCCTTTCTGACAATTACAAACATATAAATTGATACAAGATTAAACAACAAACACAAGTAGACCGTGATTAACACCACGCATCTTTGTCATTCATGTACTGATACAGTCTATAATATGCCTTTCTGACAATTACAAACATATAAATTGATACAAGATTAAACAACAAACACAAGCAGACCGTGATTAACACCACGCATCTTTGTCATTCATGTACTGATTCAGTCTATAATATGCCTTTCTGACAATTACAAACATATAAATTGATACAAGATTAAACAACAAACACAAGTAGACCGTGATTAACACCACGCATCTTTGTCATTCATGTACTGATACAGTCTATAATATGCCTTTCTGACAATTACAAACATATAAATTGATACAAGATTAAACAACAAACACAAGCAGACCGTGATTAACACCACGCATCTTTGTCATTCATGTACTGATCCAGTCTATAATATGCCTTTCTGACAATAACAAACATATAAATTGATACAAGATTAAACAACAAACACAAGTAGACCGTGATTAACACCACGCATCTTTGTCATTCATGTACTGATACAGTCTATAATATGCCTTTCTGACAATTACAAACATATAAATTGATACAAGATTAAACAACAAACACAAGCAGACCGTGATTAACACCACGCATCTTTGTCATTCATGTACTGATCCAGTCTATAATATGCCTTTCTGACAATTACAAACATATAAATTGATACAAGATTAAATAACAAACACAAGCAGACCGTGATTAACACCACGCATCTTTGTCATTCATGAACTGATCCAGTCTATAATATGCCTTTCTGACAATTACAAACATATAAATTGATACAAGATTAAACAACAAACACAAGCAGACCGTGATTAACACCACGCATCTTTGTCATTCATGTAATGATCCAGTCTATAATATGCCTTTCTGAAAATTACAAACATATAAATTGATACAAGATTAAACAACAAACACAAGCAGACCGTGATTAACACCACGCATCTTTGTCATTCATGTACTGATCCAGTCTATAATATGCCTTTCTGACAATTACAAACATATAAATTGATACAAGATTAAACAACAAACACAAGCAGACCGTGATTAACACCACGCATCTTTGTCATTCATGTACTGATCCAGTCTATAATATGCCTTTCTGACAATTACAAACATATAAATTGATACAAGATTAAACAACAAACACAAGCAGACCGTGATTAACACCACGCATCTTTGTCATTCATGTACTGATCCAGTCTATAATATGCCTTTCTGACAATTACAAACATATAAATTGATACAAGATTAAACAACAAACACAAGCAGACCGTGATTAACACCACGCATCTTTGTCATTCATGTACTGATCCAGTCTATAATATGCCTTTCTGACAATTACAAACATATAAATTGATACAAGATTAAATAACAAACACAAGCAGACCGTGATTAACACCACGCATCTTTGTCATTCATGAACTGATCCAGTCTATAATATGCCTTTCTGACAATTACAAACATATAAATTGATACAAGATTAAACAACAAACACAAGCAGACCGTGATTAACACCACGCATCTTTGTCATTCATGTAATGATCCAGTCTATAATATGCCTTTCTGAAAATTACAAACATATAAATTGATACAAGATTAAACAACAAACACAAGCAGACCGTGATTAACACCACGCATCTTTGTCATTCATGTACTGATCCAGTCTATAATATGCCTTTCTGACAATTACAAACATATAAATTGATACAAGATTAAACAACAAACACAAGCAGACCGTGATTAACACCACGCATCTTTGTCATTCATGAACTGATCCAGTCTATAATATGCCTTTCTGACAATTACAAACATATAAATTGATACAAGATTAAACAACAAACACAAGCAGACCGTGATTAACACCACGCATCTTTGTCATTCATGTACTGATCCAGTCTATAATATGCCTTTCTGACAATTACAAACATATAAATTGATACAAGATTAAACAACAAACACAAGCAGACCGTGATTAACACCACGCATCTTTGTCATTCATGTACTGATCCAGTCTATAATATGCCTTTCTGACAATTACAAACATATAAATTGATACAAGATTAAACAACAAACACAAGCAGACCGTGATTAACACCACGCATCTTTGTCATTCATGTACTGATCCAGTCTATAATATGCCTTTCTGACAATTACAAACATATAAATTGATACAAGATTAAATAACAAACACAAGCAGACCGTGATTAACACCACGCATCTTTGTCATTCATGAACTGATCCAGTCTATAATATGCCTTTCTGACAATTACAAACATATAAATTGATACAAGATTAAACAACAAACACAAGCAGACCGTGATTAACACCACGCATCTTTGTCATTCATTTAATGATCCAGTCTATAATATGCCTTTCTGACAATTACAAACATATAAATTGATACAAGATTAAACAACAAACACAAGCAGACCGTGATTAACACCACGCATCTTTGTCATTCATGTACTGATCCAGTCTATAATATGCCTTTCTGACAATTACAAACATATAAATTGATACAAGATTAAACAACAAACACAAGCAGACCGTGATTAACACCACGCATCTTTGTCATTCATGAACTGATCCAGTCTATAATATGCCTTTCTGACAATTACAAACATATAAATTGATACAAGATTAAACAACAAACACAAGCAGACCGTGATTAACACCACGCATCTTTGTCATTCATGTACTGATCCAGTCTATAATATGCCTTTCTGACAATTACAAACATATAAATTGATACAAGATTAAACAACAAACACAAGCAGACCGTGATTAACACCACGCATCTTTGTCATTCATGAACTGATCCAGTCTATAATATGCCTTTCTGACAATTACAAACATATAAATTGATACAAGATTAAACAACAAACACAAGCAGACCGTGATTAACACCACGCATCTTTGTCATTCATGTACTGATCCAGTCTATAATATGCCTTTCTGATAAGTGTTTCTTTAATATGAGATTTAAACTTTCTGTCATTTAGGTTTATTATATTCTGTGGAATCTTATTGTAAATTCTAATACATTGACCCAAAAAAGAATTGTTTACCTTAGATAATCTATATTTAGGTATATATATATTTTTTTTCTATTCCTAGTCAGTATATTATGGAGTTCTTCAACTCTGATAAACAAATTATAGTTTTTTCTTACATAAATTATATTTTCATAAATATATTGACTAGTGACTGTAAGAATCTTGATCTCCTTGAAGAGCTCCCTCAGTGAGTCCCTAGAACCAAGTCTGTATATTGAACGTATAGCTCTCTTTTGGAGTACAAATATTGATTCCACATCGGCAGCCTTCCCCCACAATAGTATGCCATAAGACATAATACTATGGAAGTAACTATAATAAACTAATCGAGCCGCTGCCACGTCCGCCAGTTGCCTGATCTTTCTAATAGCAAATACTGCAGAGCTAAGTTTTTTTGTCATTTTTGATATTTGGGGACCCCATTGTAGTTTTGAATCTAGTGTTATTCCCAGAAAAATGGATTCCATCACGAATTCCAGAGTATTACCGTCTAATGTCAAATCAATGTTAGTTTGTCTAACATTAGGAATCGTAAATTTAAAACATTTAGTTTTTTTTGAATTAAGGACCAAATTATTAGCAGTGAACCAATGTAAAATAAAATCAAGAGCTGAGTTCACATCTTCCAAGTTTTCTTTTTGTCGAGTGGTATTAAATATAAGTGAGGTATCATCGGCAAAGATAACGATGTCTGCCCTTTCCTGCACTGCGTAAGGTAGATCATTAATATAAACCAAAAAAAGAAATGGACCCAATATCGATCCCTGCGGAACGCCAATTTTTACCGTCGATTCTGAAGAATAAACCCCATTTATATCAACTTTTTGAACCCTATTTTTTAAATAAGAAGAAATCAGTTTGAGAGCTTTATCTTTAATTCCATAATGAGTTAATTTAATTAAAAGCGTTTCATGATTTACACAATCGAATGCCTTTGATAGATCGCAAAAAACACCAATTGCATTCTGCGATGCCTCCCACGCACTAAATATATGTTCAATTAGTTTAGCTCCAGCATCGATCGTAGATTAACCTTTAGTAAATCCATACTGCTGGCTATGTAATAGTCTATTCTTATTAAAATGAGAAAGCAATTGATTCAGAATAATTTTTTCATAAATTTTGCTAAAAACTGGCAATACAGAAACAGGTCTAAAATTTGTTGGGTCTTCCTGATCTCCGCTTTTAAGAAGTGGTATTAATCGACCACATTTCATAAGATCAGGAAAAACACCTAAATCAACACATTTATTAAATATGATTGTCAAATGTGGAGCTATAATATAAATGATTGAGTTCACAATTTTGACCGACATTCCCCATAAATCTTCAGTTTTTTTAGATTTTAGAGGATTAAAAGCTTCAGTTATGTTTTGGACCTTAATATTTTTAAACTTAAAAACGGTGTTACAAGCCGGTACAGAATTTTTTGGATATGTTTTAGCCAAATCAGGAGACGAATTCAATTTTGCGGTGGTTATAATCGGGATATTTGTAAAATAGTCCAAAAACTTGTTTGCCACTTCTTCACTAGAGGTGACTATGTCCCGAGATATCAGTTGGCCCTTAAATCGTTGGATTTAGTAATCCAAGTTAAAAGTTTAGGGAAGATTAAATTTCATTCGCGTATTTCAGTGCAAAATGAAACGTCAGTTACGTAATCTTCAACTATAGATATATTTTACGTTTTCTATGGTTATTGTCTATAACGCATCTGTCAAATTCAAGTCAAATTGTAATAACCTTAAATGATACGTGACGCGAAGCTGTGACAAAATATTATTTTATTGTTATAACAACACATTATTTTATTTGTTTCATTACACAGCATGTTACTTTTTCAATTTTTTATACAGATCGATGTTTTTTTTAATTAAAATCAAACATTGTAGTGAAAAAATGTGATTGAAGAATATGTACTACGTACGTAGTACTTCAATGCAAAATGTGTGTACATTTTACAGATAGATATGGAACTAAGTGATCATGGTAAAATAGTGTCTTATGTAGAAAATTTAAGAATACACATTATATATAGAAACAGGATGGATCAATTTAAAAAGTGGGATGAAAAAACATCGCAAAAATAAAGTTGCGTGCCTGACGTTTCATTATGGCTGACAGTTTATTTCGTTTGTTGTCAGGCAATACAATATAATTATGTAAAAAAGAAAATAAATATTAAATACATGAACCACTTCTATATCAAGTCTTTTATTTTAACATCAAAAATAAATCATGATTATAATTATTATGCATAGTTATTTGTAGTATAAAATGAAATAAAACATTAAAGCGTGCGGCGATTAGTACGCCACCTGGCGAAAAAGACTAGAAACAATACTTAACTCAAGATTAAGACACGCAATCCGCCAGAAACGTTGAGTTAAATATTTGTGGTTTAGTGACGTATTTAAGGGAAGATTTGGTACTGAAATACGCAATATTTTTGTTAAACTTGAGTTAAACTCCTAAGGGCCGACTGAAATACTGGGCCTATTTTACTGTTCATTTTTAGAGAAAGATTAGAATCACGAGCCTTTGTCTTACCGGTTTCCGCATTAATAATATTCCATATTGTCTTAGATTTATTAAATGATTCCCTAATTTTTTTATTATAAAATCTGATTTAGCTTTATGACATACTAGTTTAAATGTTTTTGAATACTTTCTGACATATTCGACGAACCTATTATCGTATGTATGCGATTTCTTGTCAAAAAGATCATAAAGTATATCTCTACTTTTACGAATTCCAGGTGTTGCCCATTCACTAAAATTTGTCTTATTTTTAGAGTCCATTTTTTTTCTTGTAAAAACCTTGTCAAACTCTGTTGAGATACATTTGAAAAAAACGTTATACAATTTGTTAACATCCAAATCAGATGCATTCATCTGGGGCAAGTTAATCTCGACATTACGTACAAACTTCTGTATTTTTTTTTTAAAGTTATAGGTCTGCACCATATTTCATTTTTAATATTAGTTACATTTCCTAGTAAAGTTATTATTTGACCACTGTGGTCTGACTTTATACAATTTATTATGGCTTCGTCTGTATATTGACAGTCACAGAAAATGTTAGTGATCTCTCTGCCTACCTCTTGAGGGACATGTCGTGATGGTATGTACATATATATGGATGAATAAAGCTGTAAAAAAATCACACTTTTCATTTAAGTAATTAATTAATTTATAAAATTATTGAACATATAGCCAAATATTTAATACATTAAATTTCTATTACAAAAACTGAACGTTTTCGCCAATGTGGCTCGGTATTATCAAGGTCTAAAATGATACGAATAAATATAAACTAAAATCGTCCTACACCACAACATTTACAGCTTTGCCACTTGATATTCGGTCATTGTAATTGAATTTCTGTGGAAAAATACTTGCGTATATTTGTTCATAAATTTTAAATTGAATTTCCATTCTGTTAACACAAAAACTTTAGAATAATTAATTACTGTATATTATACTAAAGTTCAATATTTCAATATCAAATAACGAAAAGGCACGTAAAAAACTACTTAAATAATTTTCGATTTAGGATCAACGGATTTTATACGTATTCGGACTTTGGATACCTTTTTTTTATAAAAGGACAAACATACAATAAAAAGACTTCGATTATGAAATGTTGGGAAAATGTCTATGGAATGAAATTACTCATGCGAAAATAATGTTTGATAAAATAATATCTTTGATGGCTTAAAGTCTGAATATAATAGAGACAGAAAGAGAAAGAGAGGTAATGATAATCCTACATCTTAACTTTGTTCTTTTTGAAAGATGTTTATTCTGGTTCAGGGACAACTTGTGTGAGATTGAGAAATGAAAAAGATTGACCGTATTTGTACGTCAAATGGAAATAAATATAAGATTTCAACTAATGCAGGATTCAGGATACCGCTAGAATATGTAAAAACTTTTATGACCATATTGAGATTTTTATGGCATTTGAATCTATATTCAAAAGGGAAATTGTAAAAAATCACTGATACAACCTCTAAGGACATGGGCATGGCTGAAATGCACTGTTGAGGAAGTGATGTCATATGAGTGTTGTTAAGAAATGTAAAAACAACTCGTTTTGTTAAAATTACTCTTTTAGTATCTCGTATTATTTTCTCACACACCATTTTTTTACAATTTGACAAGTAAAAATTTTTACTAAAAAAAAACAAAAGTATAACTCAAATTCAAATATAGGTATGGAACACAATATTTATATTAGGTATGTAGTTCAATGTATAAAGGTAGTGCCTACCACTATGTTTTTACACAGTGTTTTTTTAATGACATTATTGTGTATTCCAAACTATATTGAGTTTTTATATTTTATTACTTTTATCTCTACCTTAATTTCTAAAGATGTCTATATATGTTTTCGTTGTATCTTCTCTATGGGAAATATTGTGATTGCACATATAAATCAATTTTTTTATTTATAAAACAAAAATGTGTATGTTTGATATGTAATTATTTTTCTCTTAATAAATAAATAAATATACAAGTGAATGCAAGCGATATGTGGACAGTTAAAATGAGATTTCTAAGAAGGACCATGTAAGTATGACAGGGTATGAAATAATCTACATACGTATAGTATATTGTAGTTAAACATATTCTTCTGCCTCGTAAACTTGGTGCTCATTATACAGGATCCGAGCGAGGTATGTCAGATGTGCCAATTTCTTCAACAAATTTGGCTGGTTGGACTCTCCTAAATGCGACTGCGGTTGGGGAGACATTAGAGGATTTTCGCAGTTTCGTACACAACTTCATTAGGCACGTTTATGATCTTTAAGTCCCTTTCATCCGTGGAGAAAATGCTCGCCGGACAACACAAGGACCATCATCAAGCATATTTAATATCTCTACCACTAAGAGGCCAACCTCAAAAGTGGGGACCTGCTGATTCGAACTTGGATCAAGTACTGAAAAGGGGCGGAGAGGCAGACTACAGACCATTATTGTACGGCAGTTGGAACCTATAAAAAGCAAACCTACATGTGCTAGTTTTTACCATTTACATCTAAATTTTGTGTTAATGTGATTACACCATACGGTAAATAAAGAAACATACTTCATTGTTCACCATTATTAACAGATTTTAATAAAGTTGAGAACAAGGGAAATGAGTTTTCCACAACCTTATTAAAAATATTAAATAGCCCACAAGTCATTTATGAATGCGCTATTTGCTGTTTCACGTGCCAGCCTAACCTTAACACGTGTTTACATACCTTACACCGGAACGTGTACTCTGAGTTCAATATAAGTTTTTCATATTGTAAAATATCCGAGTCTGTGCGATAAAATAAACTTTGTAAAAATGTGTATGATACGAGGTTGATACATAGAGCTGACAAGAGATGTCAGATAACACCTCTTCTAAACGAACTACACTGGTTGATATGTCCAGAACGAGTAGACTACAAGGTATTCCTGACGGTGTTTAAGGTTCTAAAGAAAGAATGTTCCATCAGGAAGATAGCTTACATTGAGATTATCTGGATCAAAAAGTAACAACTCTTTAAAAGTGTGATATATTGATGTTGCGCCTTGTATCAGGCAATCTGTATAGCGGTTTACGAGATTGAACGAATAGGGGATTCGGCAATCTTCGGTAGTAAGGTTTTTAATATAAAGGAATGTCTGGGGTCGATTGATCGGGGATTTGATCAATGATAGTGCTCTCACGTTGTGGTTCAGTTATAAACTAATTATTTGTACTTCTCTCTGTATCTAATTACTGTTGATTATAATAAATTGTGTTTAAGTTAAACACGTGTGTTAATTTAATATATCTGGTATAGCAAAAGTATCAGATATCATAAAAAGAATTGGACATAGGGCGGGTTACTATGATCGCGGTTTCAGGTTGAACGGGCTTTTAAAGCAGAATGAATTGCCACTACTTGACACCTTCGGTACACTACTTAAGATTGCCTTGTTTTGCAGAGCCAACAAATAAGCTATAGCGCCCTTGGAGAGATCTTGTATCACTTCCGACGGATAGGTCAATTTGCACTAAGGACGAGGTCAGTAACCGGACCAGAATATTGATAATATTGTAAGAGGTTCTTTTTAATGGAGGACTGTTCTAGAACTGGAATGGACATTAACCCAACACATAAAAAATACCACCACAAAAAAATAATAATAGTATAAAAGGCCATGTAGCGCTCGACACCTTGTCGTAGTTATCGACATCTACCGTGAAGATTTATATATTGCTTAGTTGCTCAATTTGTAATAGTATGTACATTTCTTTATACATGTTAATGTTTATACAATTCGATTTGTAAATAAAAATATAAGGAAGTAATCAAACGTTTGTATTCTCTCTCTATTTGATCCTACACTGCTCTAGTTTAAATTTTTTTTTGAAAAAGGATGACACAGTCATCCAGCTTTAAGTAATGATTTAACTATTTTATTTTTGTTTGTATTTTACTTAATTCTTTGAATGATTATTAATCGTCATCATTCTGGTGACCCTAGCTAGTTAAATTAGTAAATCAGCCGGTAGTTTAAATAGTCTGAAACTCGTTTACCAAACTGGTAACGATATATTTTATTGGTCACAGACTAAATCAATGACCCGACAGATTAAAACACTAAACGGAGCTTTATAAAATCAGTCTTATTCATAATATTTCCTTATACTGTGGTAAAAACATTATATAACTAAAACACAGTATAAGCACTTATATTCTTGACTATTCATAATAACATTTATATACGAATATAACAATATCGTTGCTATGTCACTGTTTGAGCTGACAATGTCGTAATTCATTCATGTTTCTCCGGTGATTCGTCATTATTTTTCGATGTCAGTCGATGTTTTGAAAACAAAAATATATCTTTTATTTCGTGAATATCATTATTTAGATATTTATATGAAAAACTCATAGAATTATAATTGTATAGAATACTCTTTAGCCTGCAGTAAATGAGACTGCTTTATGTTGACTAATTTGGTCAACATTTTGCTACGAGCATTCAGTAATCATTTGGCCGTCTGCGTGATACGTTCTCCAAACAGGGAATTTTTTAACTGCTTGAATAATTATTTACGGAATAGTTAGTAAAATAGCAAAATTACTTGCTAAATTATAGCAGAGTCATACATAATATATTGACACGAGCCGGCCAATAAAAGGGCTTCACTTTTTCAGCGAGGTATTGTATGGGAATGAGTATTCTATAGTTTTATTATTATTCTATGGAAAAGCTATAGCGAAAACTGGAGCAATAATGAAACAGTGGGTTACCTTTAATTAATATACATACAAACCATCACGCCATGTCCCTCACGGGGTAGGCAGAGAGAACCGAACGCCACATTTTTCTATCTTGACATGTATTCATCGCCTCCTCAACATTAATACATCGTCTTATACATGTTCGTCTGTTGTTCACGCTTCTTACATTTCCATCTTTCAAAATATCGTTTACATGGTCGTGCCATCCTTTTCTTGGGCGCCCGCGACCTCTTATTCCGTTCCTGTCAGCTTTGTATATTTTCTTCGTCAGGCGTTCTTCGTTCATTCTCCCCAAGTGGCCAAACCATCTCAATGTGTTAACTTTCATTCAGTTAATTACATCTTTCTTTATCTTACATTCTTTCCTTGTATCTTCATTCCGAACTCTATCATACATCGTTCTGTTACAAATTCTTCTAAGCGATCTCATTTCAACTGCATTTATTCTGCTTTCGTGCGACTTCTGCCATGTCCAGGTCTCACTTGCATACGTCAGGGTTGGCCCTACGATTGCGTTCTGAATGGCAACTTTAGCGTCTCTTGATATGTTGCGATCATTCATAACTGGTCTAAGTGCTCCATTCACTCTGTTTCCTGCCATAACTCTTCTTTCAATATCCTCATCAGGCCGTCCATTCCGTTGGAACATACTACCCAGATAGACATACTCGACTTGTTCAAGCCATTCATTCTCTACTTTTATTTTCCACACTGTTCTGCTTTCACTCTTTTCAAAGACCATTACCTTTGATTTGCTGGCATTCATTTTAAGTCCGTTTTCTATGCATCCTTCATATACCATACTTACAAGATACTGTAACTCTTCCATACTTTCTGCTAACAATACTTTGTCGTCGGCATACATCAGATCACGTACTGTTACAGTACTCAGTTTCAGACCCTTACTTTCATACTTAAGGGCTCTTATGCAGAAATCAATGTAGAGATTTAAGAGCCAAGGGGTCAACACGCACCCCTGTCTAACGCCATTATTTATAGAGAACCAAGTTGTTGTTGTGTCGTTAACACGAACACATGCTTTGCTGTTCTCATATAATGAAGCGATTGCACGTATCAGCTTACTCATCACTCCGTACATCGATAGTATATTCCATAGTTTTCCTCTTACAACTTTATCATAGGCCTTTTCAAGGTCTATAAAGGCGCAGAAAAGTTTTTGGTTTTTTCCCAAAACCTTTTCTGTGACCATACGTAAAGAAAAAATTTGGTCTATACATCCTCTGCCGCCAACAAAAGCCCCTTGAGCATCCCAAATCTTGCTTTCTGTAACCTTTCGTACTCTTTGATCCAGGATCCTTGCATACATCTTACCAACTGAGCTTAGCAAACTTATGGCTCTATAGTTTTTGCAGTCGAGCTTCGATCCTTTACCTTTATACAAAGGTACCACGACTGCATTTCTCCAGTCTGAGGGAGTGTGTCCTTCTTCCCAACATTTGTTGAAAAGAGAGAGACCCACTCCAACGTCTGTTCGCCGCCATATTTTATAAGTTCAGCTGATACACTGTCATACCCGGCAGCTTTCCCCGCTTTCGCGTGTTTTACTGCTTCAAACACTTCTTCTTGCGTTATTTCATCCTTATCATCTTCACTTACTTGCCATGTTCTCTGACTCACGTCCCCTCTTACTCCGCTATCATACAGTTCCTCGAAATATTCTTTCCATCGCTCTTTCACGCCATCTTCGTCCATAATTATTTTACCATCTTTATCATTTATTCCTTTCGAAGCTTTCACAGTTCCATTTTTTCTTTTCGCTACGCCTTTCCAGAACATTTTCATTTTTCCAGGAAAGTCGTTGGCTATTTTCAGGCTTTCTTTCTCTTTTATACCGTCTTTTTCCCTTTTTACTGTGTCTTTGACTACTTCCTTGCATACTTTATTATTTTCTTTTGCTCTTTCTTCATTAATATAGCCTTTTTAATTAATATAGCCTTATCAAATGATCTGTCAGTGGTTATGACAAATATATTTTTGTAATTCGTTTACGTCATATCAAGACGCGAACAAAACATTTGAACGTATTTTTAATTATCTGTTGTTTTATTAATTTGTGAAATGAAATAGAAAACAAATGTTCACGTCGCTTAAAAATGTAAAAATAATTGACATGTAATCGGTAACATTCGGGATTTAACGAAAATGTTCGGTCCTTATACTCTTCTTAAATTGCTGTTAAAACAACCTAGAACCGTGTTTATCTTATATAGGCGTAATGTAGCCGTTATATAGCATTATTGCCTTATATTATGTTATTATGAATATAGATTTTCAGTACTGTTGTTATACACTGTCTTAAACCTAACATAAGTTATTATGAATAAGACTGTAATACTAATTATTATTATTATTGCTAATATATATGCATATTGTTACTTTGTGGCACACGTTAAAGAAATTGATTTAAATGGAATGAAATTTGATAAGCGCACAGTGTCAACATTGTATTTGAATGCAGCCACCAATCTCTGGTGAAGGGCAAAAAAAGAAAAGGTCGACCCTGGGGAAAATGTCATTAATACGTAAATAAAGAGAACAATGAAAAATATAAAACATAAATATTATAACATTTAAATAAGAGTAATTCAAAGCAATGAAAGGAAAACAAAAGGATTAGGAGAGAATGTAAGTAACGTAATGAAAATCGATGAGAGTGCAAAATTAAATTAAATGATTTTTACAGAATTGACGCGAAAGGTATGAGCTGATCTTGGAGTTGTTGTTAAATGAATTTCTCAAAGTTCGAAACGTGAATTGCTTGGATAAACCAAGAGGGTGTAGGGTATGACAAGAGGTAGGGAGGTAACCACGGCGGGCATTGTAGATATGTCAAGAGTGGTGAGTATGGCGTTTGCTTCTTTTTTCCGCTTTCTTCGAATGAGGAGATGACGTGATGGTTTGTATGTTTCTATCAAGGAAATACAAAATATGAATACCTAACTAAATATGACGTGTCCTTGAAAAGGATCTTTAAGAATCTGGGACGATTGTCACAAAAATGTTTGTCCTGCAGAAGCGAGCACTTAGAGCACTGCATGGTATGAGTCCTAGAAACTTGTGTACAACAGTTTTTAGACAGCAGGGTAATAAAACTAAGCCCTGTGAATTTGCCCTCAAATGATTGCTGTATGCACATAGGGAATTAATTAATTAACTCTTCAAATTTCGAAATATTTAAATTTTATAAAATTTAATTAATATTCTTTGATACCCAAAATACAACAATTTAAATTAAATTTTAGACAAAAAATTATTCCCCTAATAATTCTTTCCTACTGCATAATGAAACAACTAATATACCTAACTATTATTTTTTCAACAGTTCTAGGAAGAATTGACTTGTATAAAACACCACTGAACTCAAATTATCATGAATACGAATAAGCGAAAACAAAAGATACGTCATCCTGGGCACAGACTAAGCAAGGTGTCAAAGAGTTTTATTTGTATGAGCGTACGACTATACAACAACCTTCCAGCAAATATGAAATCACTGGATGCTTTGGGTTTCAAAAGAGAGGCTAAAATTTTGTTAACAATGCTTTTCACTCTACTGACGAGATACTAAACATCAATCCAACTAATCTGTGATATTTGTGAATAATAACATACCTACTAATTAAGTAACTAATTAATGTATGTTTATTTGTTTGGTTTGTCGCGTCTGACTTTGTTCTTGTATTCTTACTGTTTTTTCAATGCCATGTACATTCCTCTTATCTAGTAAAATTGTTAATTGGACATGGTGTTAGTAGGGACCATTTATGCACATCCTATTTACACTGATTTTTTCTCTTTTTTTCTCTTTTTTGAATTGCTTATATTGTATTTTTTTCTTTGAATTTTATTCATTCTCTAATATTAATTGTTTTGACTCTCTCTATTTACTCTGTTGTACTATGCTGTCCTATAATTTAAATTCATTATTTTATATCGATTATTTGTAACCATAATATTATCGACCAATAAAAAAAAACTATGTACCTACCTTTTCTGTAACGATGTTGTAAATAATCTATGGAGATAAATAAACAATTAATATCATAAACAATTAATATCACAAGTTGTTCAAAATGAATTGTCTGGCATTCGATACAGGGAAATACCGTAAAAATAACCAAATATTCATGTTTAATACTCGCCTGGCGAAATAATGCGTTTTTTAAAGCGGTCAAATACATTAGCTTCTTTTTCATAGTTTTTGCGGTACTTCTCTAGTGTCATCACTTTGATTTGTGATTAATTACTGTAGAAAAGAAAAATCTTCGCTTGTTATTATTATCTCCATCATATTGAAGTTTTTACACAACAATCTTAACAGATAAATCTTTAAAACATTTTGCGGATCTCGTCTGGAGTGTTTGCCATGGTGTGGGTTATCAGATCAAAAGTGATGTTTCTTTTGAAATCCATACATCTGGAAAATTACAATAAAAAATATCTATAAACATAATACCAGATGTTATGTTACGTATGATTTTGTACCAGGAAGACATACATTTGAAGAGATCCATAAAACAATATTTGAAAGGTTTCTATAAATGTACCTTTTTGTAAAACAAAACGATGTTTTATTAATATTTTGTAAAATGCTAACACAAAAGCTCTCATCAAAGAAGAAGACATCATCTGATACGAATTCCCGAGAATCTGTGGGTTTTATGTATTTAAGAAAAATAATACTGTTATTGTTAAGTTCTGGTTTGTTCCAGCAATGTCTGATGCGAAAAAATATCAAAGGAACCCAAACAACCCAATACTGACGTTCCGACAAATGTACGTATATGTAAGTAAAACTTTGACATAACAGAAGCTCGATGTTGTATAAACACCAAGATATTTTACAAAGAGAAATCTCCCAAAAGAAAAATTACAAAAACGCTTACAAAAACATACATTGCTATTATAGTGCATTCCAATCAGTAACTCATTTTGTATTGGTAAGCTTGCATAGTTCACAATATGGCGAATTCAGTTATACGGAGTTGCAAACATTTTTAATATTTCGCTACTCTATAATTATACGGAAAGCAATGCTTTTATAAATAAATTTAAAACTAGTTTCATTGGGGTATGTCAAAAAACAACTTTTATTATTGTTACTTTGTGACGAATACCTATGTACTACAAAAATAATTTATCCAACTTGGCGTGGATAAATTATTATAATGTTGTCAAATCTGGCGAAGTTTAGTTTCTTTTATCTGACAACACTAATAAACTTTACCAATGCAAAGATAAAAAAAGGAATTATTAATTAAATCACAGATAAAATAGTACTTAACACCAAAGACATCTTGGTGTTGATACAAAATATACTCGCAGATTGAGAATATAATACCCGTATTTAGTAACTATTGGAACTAAATTGGAACGTTCTAAAATTGTAGATTTTAGATTTGCGGTCTTATTTCAGCGTTATAACTTGGAATAAATGGAATAGGAACGTACCAATTTTGGCCGGAACGTTCTTAAAAAAGTTACTGAATCAGATGTATTAGGAATAATTATGAAAATTATGAAATTTTCATCCTTTTCACAATTGTTCAAAATACGTCTGATTCAGTAACTTTTTAAGAATGTTCCGGCCAAAATAGGTACGTTCCTATTCCATTTAGTCAAAGTTGATATTTAATAACGCTGAAATAAGACCGTAAATCTAAAATCTACAATTCTAGTATGTTCCTATTTTAATTACAATAGTTACTGAATAGGGGGTAATGAAGTATGAGCGAAATGTCATATGATTGATATGACTCGCAGATTGAGAAAATTATGAAGGGGATTTATGAACGAAATGTTACACGATTGATATGACTCGCAGATTGAAAATATAATGAAGGGGTCAAATATGAGCGAAATGTGATATGATTGATATGACTCGCAGATTGAGAAATATAATGAAGGGGTCAAATATGAGCGAAATGTGATATGATTGATATGACTCGCAGATTGAGAAATATAATGAAGGGGTCAAATATGAGCGAAATGTGATATGATTGATATGACTCGCAGATTGAGAAATATAATGAAGGGGTCAAATATGAGCGAAATGTGATATGATTGATATGACTCGCAGATTGAGAAATATAATGAAGGGGTCAAATATGAGCGAAATGTGATATGATTGATATGACTCGCAGATTGAGAAATATAATGAAGGGGTCAAATATGAGCGAAATGTGATATGATTGATATGACTCGCAGATTGAGAAATATAATGAATGGGTCTAGTATGAGCGAAATGTGATATGATTAAATGTCACGTGTCCTTGGAACATATTCTCTACGGTCAATTATATATTTTTCGTAAGAAAAACTGATAAAATAACAATAAATCACATTCTTATGTAGATTATGTAGAGGTATCCACATGCATAAATCAGATATCCACCTGGATGTGTAAGAACAAGCTAAAACTGAACCCAACAAAAACTGAGTTCCTTTGGCTTGCCTCACCTCGCAGGCAACAATACATAAATAATGACCCCATTTTAATTCAAAATGTCGAAATTACTCCTTCTAACTGCGTAAAATTTCTTGGTATACATATCGACAGTGCACTCTCTATGGATAAACACATTTCTTCCATAGTCAGACAAAGTTGTTACTTTCTCAGACAACTTAGACCTATTCGAAGGTGTCTCTCGACAAATGCTGCTAAGGTCCTTATAAATTCTTTAATAGTTTCCCGTGTAGATTATTGTAACGCCATATTAGCACACTTACCGCAATACCAAATCCATAGAATACAACTCATCCTCAATGCAGCAGCCCGTTATATTTACCAGATTGATCGTTTCTCGCATATCTCACCAACACTTCACAAACTTCATTGGCTGAAGAGCCCAGAACGTATAGAATTTAAAACATGTCTCCTTGTCTTTAAAGCACTCAATAGCATGGCCCCGGAATATATATCGGAACTTTGTGTTCCATTTTCACCTAACAATAAACAAAGTACGCTAAGATCAATGACCCAATCCAATAAAAAACTAGTAGAAACCAATCTCACAAATAAGCCAAAATACCTATATCGATCTTTTGGCGTTTCTGGACCAAAGTCATGGAACAATCTTCCAATGGATATAAGATGTGCCGAAAATATCAATGAATTCAAGAAGAAATTAAAAACTCATCTTTTCCGCAAGTCGTATCCAGATTGTCCTTCATCCGTTCAATAATATTATGTGTACTAAATATTATGCCAGTTTACTTTGAATCGACTATTTTTTATAATTAATTTCATCTGGATTATGTAACAAGATTAATTTGTGATTTCTAGGTATTTTTTTAAGTTTTATATTTCACCATTTTCAATGTGTTAGCTATAGGACTAATTTTAACTTAATTTTAACTGATTGTATTTTTTTAAGTTTTGTTTCACCATTTTCAATGTGTTAGCTATAGGACTAATTTTAAATTATTTTTTGCAAACTGAAAGCGCCCTTGAGGTGACCACGGTTGTCACTAAACGGCGCTTTATAAATTGTCCTTATTATTATTATATTATTATATATGTTGTGCCCATAATGTGCCTAGTGACCAGGATGTCCTTTTTTGCACTACTTTCAAAAGATGATTTATTTTTTTATTTTTTAAATGTTAATCGTGTAAAATTTGTCTAGGTTTATCCTGTTTCTATTCTGGTGACCAAATAACTAAAGTGGCTCATCAAAAAGATTACAATCTTGTGCTTGATGAGGGAATCACTTATAAAAAAATAAAAAAATATCAATACAAAGCAAAGTCAACATAAAAGTAATTAAAATCAAATCATACACGAATAAAAAAAATCAAATAAACATTAAAAAAAGTTTGAAAATAAATGAAAAAGAGGAATATACAAATGAGAAAACATATCAGAATTACATATTCAAACCAAAAAAAAGGAAAAACATGAAAATAATTGAAAAATGAGTAATATAGACGATTCAAATATACCAAAACACATATTCAAAAATAAAAAAAAAATAAAATACTGGAAATTGAAACAAATCAAAACAACAAAATCGAAAACTACTATTTTATAATGTTAAGTGCAATTTTAATTTTTGTTTAAATTTTTCAAATTCTTTTATCTGCTTTAATTCATTTGGGAGGCAATTGAAAAATTTTATTCCCAAATAAATGAAGTTGTTTTGGAATTGTCCTGTATTACATTTGGGTATTTTAAAATCGTTTTGGAAACGCAGAGACTTATTTTTTTCAAATTTTTGTAAAAAGTCTTTAAAATCTTTGAATGTTTGTAAAATAGACACTTTTTTATAAATATTATCTTTTATTTTTTATGATATATTTATACAAACTCTATTTTATGGGTTGTGTATTTTTTCTATGCTTGGATGTGCTTGGATCGGATATAATATTTTGAACTCTTTTTTAATCTGTCAGTTGTTTTTCTATGCTTGGGTCGGATATGTCAGTCGTTCTATAAACGAGCTCAAAAATATTAAATATTACAATATTTTCGATTACAAAGCAACGAAATAAATGTTTAGAGAAATCGAGGAAAGAACTGACAGAAGTTGTCATTAACTGACGTATCCGCCGCTAGAGGATGTTAGGTGTCTATTATATTGTTCCGATACCGCAGTGTCATCTAACGAGCTAAATAATAACGTCGCCTGTCATAATATCATAATAATATATGGTACAGGTAGGTACCTACCTACCATCTTTTGAATATTTCCGTTTCAAACTCTGACATAATATTTCCTTTTCGCCTTTTAAAGTTTTGAAAAGTCAATTTCGGATGCAGTACGAATCAGGAAATTTATTTTGTTTTTGAGACGTTGTTGCCGATATTAAAATATGATTTGAATTATTGAAACATATTTTTAATGGTACCTATTAGTTTAAGCATACATACTATTAATCTTATTTGACGTTTTCATTGTATCTTCTATTTAAGATATGACTGTTTCTTCTTTAGGTCATCCATTTTCCATTCTAAGGAAGATGCGGTCGCTTCGAATCCGGTCCATAGTGAATTATCATAATAAAATGGTGTGGTTCAAACAATTCAAAGTTTGAATCTGGCAACTGTATAACAAATAATATATAACAAATCAAATAAACAAATCAAATATTGACTGATTTGTAAATTACATTCACTTAATTTTGTATGGCAATAATTCTGTAGATAGGTTTATTTTTTATTTCTTTTGTTCAAAGTATCTCCTTTATACATGAGTGCTTGGACTTTGGTAAAGGGTGTAGATATGAGTGATGGGTACCTATTTATTTATTTATTATTTAGTAGCACAATATTAAAAAACAAAATATATTAAAGATAACTGCTTCACTAGACAGAGTCTGTTCCGAAGCAATTATCAGTTAAGTTTGTAAATTTCGTACATTTTACAATACAAAAAAAATATAACACATACATATTAGATATAGAAAAAATATAAACAATAAAAAATACACAATCAACCTTAACAATAAAAAAATATTATTTATATATCAACCTACACAATAAAAAGTTCACAAAAAAAAGATGACAGCCAAAAAATACAATAAGTAGAAGAAATCGAAAGAAATCAGATTATTATTGTTGACACATTCTTTTCATTTTGGAGTCTACCTACTTCGAGTAGCCACTTTGTTCCTGACATTTTGAATGTTTTTAACACTTTAAGTGCCGATGGCAGTTTGTAAAATATACGTGGAGCAATATAATAAAAAAAATATATACCTATAGTGGGAGGATACATATGAAAACTGCTGGTGTTCGGTTACATGGTGTTTATTAGCGCGACTGGCCCGAGAGAATGCTAAATGAGAACTATTTTTTTTGTCAATAGTAGGTAACTAAATTTCATGTTAAATTAACCGAACTATAGTAAGTACAAAATATTTGGTTTTCACACAGCCAAACCGTACAGCCATAAATAGACAAACTTTCACTATTGATAACAAAGGTTTGGCTAAATCGCAGGTAACCAGTTCGGTTGTCATTTATTTATTTATTTATAAACGGCATAAATGACTTTTACATACATAGATAAAAACACATATTAATGATGAAAAAATATAGAATAAATTAAAAAAACTGTAAATTCAAAAATAAAAAAAAAACAATATACGTAAGCAAACATAAAAAAATGAAGTACATAATTAATATATGGACTCAAAATCTACAAAAAACATTACATAAAAGTATTATAAAAAGAAAAAAAAACGGTTTCATGTAAATTATAAATAAACAAAAAAGATATACAAAAAAACAAACATTTTACAATCAAAAATGTACAAATCCGTACTGAAAATATCACAGGTTGTTTCTCTCATAAACAAATGTGCATATCGTCTGTTTATATTTGTATTTGGACAGCATAAATATGTCACCTAAATGAGAATATTCATTTCCAATATTATGGAGTCGACTGATTTGCGAGTGATATTCTGTCTGTGTACGTGTATTGTTGTAATAAAATGGTGCTGTCTGTCTGGTGGATCGTCGTGAGTAAATGAGTGATTGGGTGAGTATATGAGGATACGCCAACACAATTAATCACATTTGATTGCCTGAGCAGCCTTAACAAACAAAATTAATAGTCCATAATTTAACAATAACGTATGAATATAAGTCAGAGAGATATTAATTTACATTAAGTACCTACCTTCAGTGAAGGTTATTGAAGACAATTCTATACCAACAGAAGTTTTGTTGTTTTAATTGAATAATATTAAACTAATCGATTTACTGAGGACTTCTAACTCAATACAACTAATTAAGATAAAGGTCCGACTTCAGACATAAATAGCCCTATACAACTGAACTGGCTTCCTGCGTCTAGCCAAACCTTTGTTATCAGTAATAATGGTTTATCTATTTATTACTGTACAGTATGGTTGTGTGCACAAAATACTCAGTTAAGAATAACCAAATTCTTTGTACATAGTCAGTATAGTTCAATTAATTTTAACATGATTTATTTTTATTTTAACATGAAATTTTGTTACTATCAACAACAAAAAAAATCAGTGTATTTGAATAATTAAGTCTAACAAAACTATTGTGTAAAAGTGTTTTTATAATAATAATTAAAACACTTATTGGATTTATTGCCATATTGCAATTTCTTCCGACTAACAATTGTTTCCAGCCCAGATAAGCAATATTTGCACAAGATACTAGTTTAAATAAATTCATCCTCTGCTGGGTATTGAACTCAGGACGTCCGCACTGAAGCCAAACGGTTTACCAACTGTGCCACGGCGGTCGAATTTTCGAGTTTAAAATTATTTTCTTCATTTATTCGTTGACTGGAACTGTCCCAGAAAAAGCCACATTTACAAAACTATTTATAATTAATTTAACAGGCGAAGAAAATTAAATTAAAACAAATCAAATTATACACGTTTAACTGAACAAGGCAAAATTATCTTATAAAATAAAGGGCACAAAATTAAGTGCATATCTAAAGTAATAAAGCAATCAAAATGTTAGTGTTTGTGTGTGTGTGTGTGTGTGTGTGTGTGTGTGTATGTGTGTGTGTGTGTGTTTGTCTCACGCCTTCTGAAAAACTAAGAGCATCTAAAAATCTAATTTATGTGCGAACGTGTACCTGTATACCTGATGCAGTGTCACGCTAAAAATAATGCGATAAAAATGCTGAATTTTAAAAATATTTCAATAATTATTTTTTTCATACAAAATTTTCCAAGTCGTATCTGTCAAAAAAGTGTACATTTTGCACGCAAATATCTGTTAGTTTAAAAGTTAGAAGTACGTATTTACACGAAAAAAATATATTTTCAAGTATAACTTAGCGTTTGAGTGAAAAACATGGTGAATATTTTGTATAATTATAATGTTTAACTTATTTTTAATGTAAGCGTTTTGTACATGAACGCCGCCATTTTAATATCTTTTCATACAATATTTCATTTTCCTACCGAATGAATATGTTCTTGAAAATAATAAACCTTTGAATTAAATGTAATTATGAAATAATAAAATGAAACACAAGACATTACAGCAAGTTTTAAGACATATATTGTAAAAATGTGTTTATTATTAGTAAAGATATAGGCATAATAAAATTGCATAATTTGTAAATAATATTTGATTTTTCTGACAATTTTCATTTTTATGGCATCGAACAAACCAATGTATGTAGGTACCTACATATTCAAAAAATGTCTCAAACCATTTGATATTTTTTACGTATTGGAATGGTTACTATGGTAACGGAAAGATTCTGATATTCAAATAAAATTTGTTATGAATCGAATTTATTTAGAACATTGTTGTAGGTAGGTACCTACCTATTATTATTTACTTACAAATCAACAATATACTGATTTCCTATCGGAAAATTATTTTATTTATTTATTTATGAATGTATGAATGTATGCAAGCGATGTGCTCCTAAACCGTATGTCCGATTACAATGAAACTTTGGCGAATTGTCGAGCGTGTGCCCGAGGTGGTTTCTGGATTTAAACTTTTTTCTTATTCTTCTTCTTCTTCGTGTATTTGGTCATTTTACCAATGAAAGCGGAATATCCTGGGAAAAGAAGGTCCGACTGTCCCTCCATCTCTTCGCAGGTCTTCCAGGACGGTTTCTGGATTTAAACTTTTTACTTCTTCTTCTTCATCGTGTATTTGGTCATTTTACCTATAAAGGTGGAGTATCCTGGGAAAAGAAGACGGTGCTTACATCTCTTCGCGGTTCTTCCAGGATGGTTTCTGGATTTAAACTTTTCTTACCCGAATGAAGGGACGGGATGTAATTGAAGGGAAGGGAGGCACTAAAGGGCCTGAAGGGACGGGAGGTATTAAAGGGCCTGAAGGGACGGGAGGTACTGAAGGGCCTGATTGGAAGGGACGTGATGAGGGATTGAAGGGACGGGATGTACTGAAGGGCCCGATGGGACGGGAGGTACTGAAGGGTCTGAAGCGACGGCTCCTGGAGTCTAATTATTTTTCTTCTTAATTTTATGTAGACCTTTAAGGACAGTTTTAATACAAACTATTTCCTATAGATTAATCTTCTTCTTCTTTTATGAAGACCTTTTGCTCAGTTTTTATACAATCTATTTCCATTAGTCTAATTATTCTATTTTATGTATTTTTTCTTATTTTATGTAGACCATTGGGATTTTTTAAACAAACTATTTTTTATAGTCTTATACTTATTCTTCTCTTTTTTATTTAGACTTTTGGGTTCGTTTTAAGTCTAATAGTCTATTGTGCAGAAATATTATTAACGATATGCACACTTGATGAAAATACATATGTAAAAACGAATGGGATGTGGGATGTGAAGATGTAACCTGCACTAGAATCTTTTCAATACTTTTGTTTAATCAAATTTAAACCATTTATATCATCCTATTTTAAATAATTTTTAACACCTACATAATATATTTGATTTCGTTGACAATATTTAAAGAAAGGGAGCTGTGGCCATTACTGAATTCTTCACAACGTTTATATTCAAATTATTTACCATAGTTTAAGTCTTCTTCTTCTTCGTTAATGTAGACTTTTGTGTCAATTTTAAGTTCATCAGTCTAATTGTGCAAAAATATAATGCACACTTGATGAAAAAATATAAAACGAATGGGATGTGACCAACACTGGATCTTTTCAGTACATTTGTTTAATCAAATTTTAACCACATCCCAACATCCAAAATTACTAAATATTCAATAGGTAAGTACATATTACAATTTGTTTTCGATGATAATATTTAAAAATGGGGGTTGTGGCCAAACCAATCTCTTTACAATGTTGATAAACAGTCATATTTAAAACCATTTCGAATAGTGAAGAAATTGTATATTATACTTCATTCACACTTTATAGCAATATATAAAAAATAATGGGTTGTGGCCATCACTTGAACATTTTACAATCAAATTCAATCATATTTCAAACCACTTTTCATAGTCTTTTGCAAAATAATTGGGTGACAATATTATAAAAACGATTGCTTTTTCCTTCACAATTTTACATTCTTGGCCAACGGCGGGACATAAAAGCTAGTATTAAATAAAGGGTACAAAATAAAGAGCAGATATTAAATAAATGGCACATAATTAAATGAAAAAAAGCTCGACCGCAATTTTTTCTGCAAAACCGCAAAAAGAAGGTTTTTCGTGTCTATCCTTTCTAGAAATCATCGTCAAATTATGATAAAATGTCAGCTACTGTTTTGGCAGTTAAAAAAACATTATGCATGTATAATTATTTTAGAGGTCAAAGAAGGACGTACATTCATTCATAAATTCATACGATCACGGAATAGACCACAATGCGGGAAAAATGTAGTGAAACACATGCGTGTGTTCCCACAGACCAGTCTCGTCTCAGCTTAAAAGGTACTACAGAACGGGTGATGAATCTCAATGCTGAAATATTTGAGATGTTATTTCGCATGATAAATTTTTCGGTTTTTATGGGACACCCGATCACAATTATTATAGAAAAGCGTGTAAGCAGATAATAAACTTTATTGACTCAATCATTTATTCTTTAAATATATTCCTTCTGCAAAATTTATACGAGACATTACGGTGCTTGATTGGTTGGAAGAGATTGCTTACTGCCAAAAAATCCGCCTTTGTGCGATATAAATGAGTTAATAATTGAAAATGAATGGTAAATTTGTAACATTTCTGGGCAGATGCATTTTAAACTAGTTCCAGACCCGCCTCTGTTTATAATCCAACAAAGAGATATTTCATAGAATTGTTCTCTCTGGTGTATTAGTTTGCTTTAATATCATTCTGATCTCACAACATTCAACTAATCATATACCTACATATGTACATTGTCAAATGAAACATATATTTACAACAGAATAATATGAGGTATGTTGTTCCATTTAAATCTGTTTCTGTATAAACCCATTCACAGTAAACCTTCAACATATACGAACCAGTCGCTTCTTGAACTCCTTTATTAATACAGCAGCCCGACTGTGGAACGATCTTCCGAATTCTGTGTTTCCACCTTCGTACAACCCGGGTCTTTTTAAAATCCGAATTAATAAACTCTTTTCTAGATTGCAAACCTCTCCCAACGCTACGTAGTGCGCTTTTTAGGAAGAGTAAAATGGACCCATATAGCTGGTGTCCCCTACGTGGACATGTTAAAAAAAAATATATTGTGAAATATTATTTATTTATGTACATAAATTAATAACTAATTACATAAATAAATATATAAATAAATGAATAAAATAAAATAAAAAATATAAGTAAAAAAAAAAACTAAATATAAATAAATAAACATAAAATTAACTAGTTGTACCTTTTTATTGTCAAATAAATAAAATAAAAAATAGCGAACGTTGCGCAAGCGCATAAAGCGATCGCCTAAACCACCCGGTGACAGTTCGTAAACTCTGTTGGTCTTACTTACCTACTATTTGCAATTTGTGTTTAAGCTGATACTTATTCAATTTTTTGTATGGCCGAAACTGAGCATTGGATTAAACTCTTATTTTATATTGTAAGTAAGGCCCTGTATGTGGCTTGAGTTCCTGGTTCTCTAATTCCAAATTGGTCTCTATTGAGATGTTAAAAATTTGTCATATAATATGCTCCAGAAACGCTGATTCAAATATTATGATGGTATCCTAAAATCTCATGTCTCCTTATTCACTTGAGTAAAGTGCCAGTTCAAATATACCTAATACTGAATAATGGCCAGAGTGAAAGATAAAAGTTAGGGAATAGCACCTCTGCTTAAGCTTAACGACGAAGATCTTTTATTAATATTTCGCTTGTATAAACCAAACACATTCTCGTATTAATATATTTTTTTCTACACCTACGTTATAGTAAAGAGTAGTGATTTGATGATTTTTATTACGTTTCTTAAAGTGGTGGTTGCTTTATCTTCTTTTTCATCATTTCCTCAATGCTGAGGGTCGTGATCTATGGGGCCGCTAATGGACAGAACTAGTCGCCTCCAGTCCTCTCTGCCCTCCGCAGCTCGCACCGCCGAATAAAGGTCGTTCCCGGTCATCTCCTTAATTTGGTCACACCATCGCGCAGGAGATCTGCCTCTACTTCTTTTGCCTGGTACCCTTCCTAAGATAATATTTTTTTTTGCATGTTACCTGGCTCTCTCCTGGCGATGTGACCAAAGAAGCTGCATACTGTATACAATCTTTCTTTTATTTTGAGCTTTTTAAGGACCGAGTCATTCGTTCTTCTTGCAGTCCACGGAATCCTCAGCATGTCACGCCATCGCCACATTTCAAATGCGTCAATCCTGGCACGATCACGGGACTTCATTGTCCAGGTTTCGGCTGAATATAATGATATTGGGAAGATTAATATATGTAGTTGTGGGTATAATAAATTAATAAACTATCGATAAAAAGTGGCAATTAGCGGGGCCGTAATAAAACAAATTTCCACCCTTAAATTGATAGATTGTAGTAGTATTGTAAAATGGAAGTTAAAATAAAGTGTGAGATTGATTGATTATGAAAATGAAAAGATACATATTGGAAATCTCCTTTTATAACATCCTGGCCTCCTCCAGAAATCGTCTCCATCCCTCTCTATCGACTGCCAGTCTTCTCCGATTTATCAGTTCCATTTCTTTTCTTAACTTAGGTCTGCATCTACTTCTTCTCTACAGTTGTCTAATACCTTTTTAGGAATACGGTCATCATCCATATTGCAAACATGTCCAAGCCAACGTAGGCGCTAAATTTTAATGGACTACATTTATTTCGTTGTATACATATCTCCTCTAGCTCAAGATTATACCGTATTCTCTAGGCTGCTCCATAGCTCCATAGTTATGCCAATGATTTTCCTTAATATCTTCCTTTCAAATACCAATAACACATTTTCGTCCTTTTTAACCAGTGCCCAACATTCCGCACCGTATGTTAGGACTGGTCGGAGAAGAGTTATGTATATAAGGATCTCAGTATTTCGCGTATTTTAAGTTCAACATTAGTAAAGTAAGAAAAATAGAAAAAACTTTGTAATACTTCTACTTTACAACTTACGATTAAGTTATAGCGCTTTCAAGCTTGCGCTCATCATCAGTAACCTTTTATAACTAAGTTAAAAACTAAAGACAATCTACTTAACTACTGTGAAAGAGGTGGAGGTAATGGAAGGGGGTGGGGGGTGGGGGGGTGTTGGTGACCGTAGGTGGGGCTAATAATTTAAAAACTTTTCCATAAATTTAGACATGGCTAACAATTCCAGATTAACGGGACATTCATTCAATTATGAAGATGTGGAAGTAATTCATAAAGAATAGGGAAGAAATTAGACATATTGGAGATAATTGAAATTAATAGAGTACCAAAAAATCAAATCCTTAACATACAATACCTGGCAGTGAATTCTCCCCTTCTAAAATTATTAGCCCCACCTACTGTCACCAACACCAAAGTTTGTTATATTTTTTTTTTTCAAAATGAACTTCTACAGATTTGCTCATGCAAAGCTTGAAGAATTAGTGAAGTAATATTGATATCATTACTTGTAAAGGTGGGGTATAAGACGAGAAGAAGATGTATCTTGCGACTGCAGGGAGTTCCAAGATGATAAGCATCTTTTTGTCTGTCGAAACATGATACAAGGATGTAACGAGGAAGACTTGGTTGTGGCGATGTTGCTGTAACGTATTGGAGTAAGGCAAAATATGTATTTGCAGACACGTTAAGTATTGATTTTCATCAACTTTTGGTGACTGAACCAAGAAATAACGCTATTGTGTGGTATTTGAATTTTTTGCAGGGTTCAACATAAAATATATAATGAAATGTATATTATAGTTGTGTTTAGCGTTGGTCACAATCTATTCGTTTTTCTCTGCGTATTGGTAAGGCTTTCAAAAGTGTTACAATATTTAAGGTAGGTTTATTATTTACCAAACTCTCACCAAGAAATATAATCGCTTGTGCCTACCTATATTTTACAGGCTATACTATAAGACAACTGACGATGAAGGGGGTGAATATAAGCACCGTCAGCTTTAAATTTGTACAAAGCCTCAATCGCTTCTTATCTACCAAATCAAATACGTATTCATCTTTATATTTAAAATCAATATTGAAAGTCTAAGCTGGTATATTTTTTTGTAGTTAAACGTTGTAAAACAGCATTCAATGTGAATATATGTATTTTCTATGGCAAATCATTCAGAACTCCTTTATATGAAAGATCAGAGATATATTTAACGAGTGGGCTGTGGCCAACACTAAACTCTCCACACCATAGTAAGCGTTCATTTAATCTTTTTGAAATCTCATGTTGACAATCTCTAAATGCATTTTTATGAAGTACATTTCTATTAGATTTTTAAACAAATATAAGATTCCCAGGGACAAAAGTTTTCACAATACACCATACACACAAAAACATTGTCACGATTTTCTACATGACACCTGATGAGAACTTTTAAGTAAAATTGCTTTACTAGTAAGATGAGCATGTATGAGACAGTGTATCAATGTTGATGAGGCGATGTATGTGTCAAGGTAGAAGAATGCGGTGTTCGGTTCTCACTGCCTACCCCTTGAGGAAGATAGAAGTGGAGAGTAAAAAATACACTTGTCTATAGATACACATACAATATCAATATGAAGTTGATCACTCAATTTTCCCATACAGAAGCTATTTTACTTCTGTTATATACATTTTTCATACAAATATGAAATTTATTTCACATTGATATGGCAAACCATAGATTTTTTCTTTAAATTTCAACAATCTTTGAATACATTTTTGATAAGTGTTTCTTTGTTGTATCAAAATTTTAAACAGTATAAAATTACCTCGATTTTCCAGACCGTGAGAGCATTTTGACAATTTGGACAGATGAAATTAATCATAGAGAAGAAATTAACGGATATCTATGGAAAACTAATCAGCTCTAGATCTATGCACTTTACACATATGAAGTCGATCGGACTTGTAGTTTGGGCTGTAGAGAGGACACAAAAAGGATAATCCGTACGCCGAACGCCGTACGCCATACATACAAACACATCACGACGAAACTCTCAGTGTGCACTCTCTACATGATACCCGTTGAGAAATTGATGTAAAAAAATACGCTTAAAAATTGTGAAATCATGACTCTCCACTATTCCATAGAGTGGAGAGTAAAAATGGATTAAATTGTTCACTTTCGAGATGTATCTACAAAATAAAATTAAATAATTTCGAGATGTATCTACAAGGTTCTCACTTGGGTCCAGTTTTATTTCTTTTATTTATTAATGATATTGTCGATATATTCCATGATGCTCAGTTCTTACTTTTTGCAGATGACTTAAAAATTTACAAAACGATAAAGAACTTAAACGACTGTATGGCGTTACAATTAAATCTTAACCATTTACTCGAGTGGTGTGCTTCGAATTCTTTATACCTAAACTATACTAAATGTCAATTCATCAGATTCTGTAGAAATAAAACTTGTATCAATTTTCAATACACAATAGACAGCAATAACTTAACTAAAGTAACATCAATAAAGGATCTTGGTATATTGTTTGATGAGAGGCTTACATTTATTTCTCACATAACTGAAACAACTAATAAAGCTTTAAAATGCCTTGGATATATTTTGAGAACCGTCAAAAATTTTAGATCTATTAATACATTTAAAACCCTATATACATCACTTGTTCGTAGTAATCTTGAATATAATTCAACTATATGGTCGCCGTTTTATAATGTGAACTCATTGAGGGTCGAAAGGGTTCAACATAAATTTTTAAGATTTGTAAATTATAAATTATCCATTCCTTTAGAAAAATTAAATTATGATTTTCTAATGAGTATTTTAAATTTATCGAAATTATCAAACAGAAGAACGATTTGTGATTTAATTTGTTTATTTAAAATAATCAACGGTATATTGGACACCCCTGACCTAGTTGAAATGATAAAATTCAGAGTACCTACAAGGTTTGCTTCACGTCAAAATGCACCTTTTCATATAGAGAATCTTCGAAATAACTTTATCATTAACTCACCAATACATAGATTGCACCGCCTTGGAAACCAATATAGTGCTGTTGATATATTTAATGTACACACTATAGATGGTTTCAAAAGGATGCTTAACGCATATTATAATTTTTGATTTTTACTTTGCTTTGTTTATTTTTGTTGTTTAAATTGAATATGTAATACTGTTTATTTTTTTTCTTCTTTTATGTCTAGTTTTTTTTTATCATTTACCTCTATTTTCTTTTATTATGTTGTATTATGTTGTTTTATATTGTTCTTCCTTTAACTACTTACGTTTTTTTATTATGTACCTATATAATCAATGTATTTACACTTATTGTTATTTTGTTGTGCCTACATTGTTCTATTTATCCTGTATTTTTTTGTAAATGCCCTATTAAGGGCGTATATATAATAAATAAATAAATAAATAAATACAAATTAGAAATGTTTCTCTATGATCTTAAAAATGTAGGTACCTACTTAAGGTTTTCATTTAGGTATTTAATTAAGCGACAATACAAAAAAAAGGTTTCGTCACAAATTTAACCTATTCTTAACTCTGAAAGAACATACAAAGAGTCCGGAGAGCTCTAAAACCTTGCAGACACTGCACTTTATGTGCCAAAGAGAGCTAATCATGGGGAAATAACTGGCTCACTGCTCAGTGATAGTGAAGGTAAGAGTGCACCCAATTTTAAATAAAAAAATTTGGCCCTAAATTTGCTCTTCGTGGCTACAAGGGCCGCATGTCCAATGGGTCCAAAGAAATTCCCTCGGACATCGTCGTAGAGTTCTCGTCGGAAAGTTGACATGGAGAAGTTAGTGCATTCCCATTGGACCACCACTTACAATAAGAATCAATGTACCCTACAACTAGATATTTTCCATAACTCGCCTTACCAATATAAAAACTTAATGTTCAATTAAAAATCCTCATTACACATTTTCACCCACTGCACATTCACATCCCAGTATGTTATTACTTATATGAATTGATTTGCCACAAGTAATTGACACTAGGTAGGGATAGTTTAACAATTATTATATATATTTTTTTTTTTTTTAACATGTCTACGTAGGGGACGCCAGCTATTAGGATTTGGGTCCATTTTACTCTTCCGAAGAAGCGCACTACGTAGCGTTGGGAGGGGTTTGCAATCTAGAAAAGAGTTTATTAATTCGGATTTTAAAAAGACCCGGGTTTTACGAAGATGGAAACACAGAATTCGGAAGATCGTTCCACAGTCGGGCTGCTGTGTTAATAAAGGAGTTCGAGAAGCGACTTGTTCGTATATGTTGAAGGTCCACTGTGAATGGATGCTGCGATTGAGTGAAGCGAGTGACTCTGTTGCGAGTGGGTGGAGGAGGGACCAAAGATGCAAGTTCTTCTGAGCAATTCCCGTGGTAGTATCTATAGAATAAACTTAAAATACCGACTCTGCGTTTGTTCTAGTGATTGCAATCCATCAGTCAGTGATGGATCATCAATCAGACGTATAGCACGCCTTTGGACAGCGTCGAGGGTATTCAGTAGGTATTGGGGGGCGCCACTCCAGAGGTGACTGCCATATTCAATAATTGGGCGATATATTAAGCCTACTCATTGTTATTTTTTACCTAGTGTTGTTTGTGTGCAGTTTAATTATGTAAATAAATAAAAAAAATATATACTTAACTATAGGATATGTCGATCTTAACCATCAAAATTAACATAATCCATTATAATATCGTTGAATCACACCTATCATTGTTATTCTACTAAACCAAACATAGTACAACATAATATTTTAACTGAACCAAACATAATTGTACCGAACTAAACATATATTTTAATATACATTATGTATTATAATCTCGTTGAGCCAAACCTATTTTAGTCTTTCCCATGTGAATCTAACATAACCCAATATAACTTAATTGGACTAAACCTAACTTAACCAAATTTATTATCCGAACATGATTTCGTTGAACTAAACCAATCTTTATTTTTACCTTAAATAACTAAACATAAGCCAATTCCAAAACCATCCTTACTCTACCGCATTATAACCTGAGATTCCACAATGTGGTTGAGGTTTTTCCCTAGCTAGTATTTTTGTTGTTTGATATGAGGAATATAAAAAATATATACAAAGGAATTACAGAGAAAACCAATATTTTTAATAAACCACAATCCATATTTCTCAATAAATTTTGATTAAATTTTATGATCGTGAAAGTTATTTACTCTTTATTGCGTATTTGGCTATCGAAAATGTAAACAGCTCTAAAGAATAACCTTAATAAAAAAATACATTTTTATTACATATATTACCTTGTGATGAAATTTTCATAAATCTTCCATTTTTAAGGGCCACTGAAAACCGTTTATCTCCAGATCATAAGACTGTATATGTTATGTACATACATACAAAATAAGTAAGAGGAAATAATAAGATAATATTTTATTGAAACGAGTGTGGCGGAACATCCCTTCGTCGTTCGCACATCTCTAATTTACATATCATTGCTACCAACGCAAGAGGAAGGTATGTATACACAGTCGTCCCCACCTATGCTAACCATTCGGGATTATCTCCAGTACCGTGGCTTGACGTATCACGAATTCTCCTCGACATTCTCACTCTGTATTATTTAAATATCATAATTATTTAACGAAGAAATATATTAAATCTCATTTGAAATAAATACTTGTCAGAGTGAGTACTATCATTCATTATATACTTAATTAAACAAACATAACCCATATCATGGATATTATTATGTGGAGTTCTATAATATCTTTAGATGTCATATAACTCCATACGATAGTTATATCCATGATATGGGTAATCACTAGGGTTTTGATTTCACCGGTCGAACCAGACTTGCCCCCAGGTTCAATCTTCGGAATTGATCCGCTAACACGTCACAATAGGAAGCGATTCGGTTACCTACTCTAACTGCATTCCCTTCACGATTCGATAATCAATTCTGGACCAAACGGAGTTGAGCCCTCGCTTCGGTCTTTCCAGAAAGTACCTCAAACTTCAGGGGCTCCAGTCCACAAACAACATTCATTTAATGTATGCGAAAATAATGAAGTATGGACAGTACCTAAGTTGTCACTTGATATGCAAATTTCTAAAACGTTCAGCTCATGTTTTTTTCAACAGAGACAACTGAAAAATATTCGTATAAGCTTGCCCAAGAATGAGACAAAAACATCAATAAATGCATTCACTGCAACGGCATTTATGATGGATTGCTTCTGTATCAGCTCGATAGACAGATGGTAGGGGTAAGTTGCCGAATTTGGACCGGCTCCTAGATTGGACCGGTACTGTTTTCGACAATGCACGAATATGTGATATTATGTTTGTTTGGTAACAGTGCATTCCTAATGTAACCTCGTGCTTCTTCCAATCTCGCGATGCCACTCAGGCGCCTTCTGTACAACGTTGAGCGGTGTTGTTTGATTTTTACGGTTTCGATACTATTTTTTGTTGTTTCGGCTAAGGGATTCATGCTACTGACGCGTCCGTTAATAATTTCTTAATTAATACTTAACTATAATGCGCTTATTTAGTTACAATTTGATGTCTTTATATTCATAATCTATGCTTCAGTAAAGTTTCAATTTTAAATGTATCAAATAATCTAAGTGTTGCTTGATTTGGACCACTAAGAGTTTCCTAAGATGGACTGGTCCATCCTAAGAAACTTTTATAACACATTGTTTGTCAGTTATTTTTCTGATGTTATTTAATATATAAATAACGAAAGTATGTAAATGATATAAAATTCTATTCCAGATAAATGATGTCTGGATTGAACAAAAAGTGTTCTTTTCTAAAACATATTGGTGGTTCATTCTAGGAAACCAGTGGTTCAAATAAGGAAACCAGTTTCCTTGATTGGACCGTTTCCATGTTTTTACTTTTCTTGGATTTCCTTTTAAACCCGTTCAATTTTTGTGAAACAGAGCCTTTAATGGTAAAGGTAATACTATAAGTTTGTTAATATTTACTTGGTAGAATTCCATTCTGAATATTATTAAAATGAATCACTTTGTTTAGATTCTACAATATATTTTGTACTTATGCCGATAGCTACATATTTCGCCTTACTAGGGCATTGTCAAGACTATGTCTCATTTTAATGTCTCATGTTTCATTTTAATAATATTCGTAATACTATAAGGTTTTAAACACCAGTAACCTTTTTTTGTTTTATTAACTCGTTTTAGTGTGCAGCAAAAAATATAGAAAATTGTCCATTCTTGGAAACTCTCCCCTGTTTATTGCAGCAGCAAGACTCATTTACGGTACAGAAAAACGATGTCACATAGCTCCACTACTAATTCCAAAGCGAGTTGACTGCAAAATTTCTTTAACCTGGCACCACAATACATTCAAGAGTTATGTCAGAGAAAAGAGCTATCTGGGAGGCATCTCACACTCAGGTTTTCTGGAACACAGATAGTAACAACTCCCTAAAAGAGTAGGACAGGGTTAAAAAAGCGGCTTATTATGATCGATCATTTAGTATGAGTGGTTATTTGAAGTGAAATAGAGTACCTTCAGATGTCCGCAGAACACAAAGCAACAAGGACTGAAAACAGCTTTGTTTCGTAGAGCAACATAAGACCGAAATATAAGCGCCCTTAGAATGATCCTGAATCATTCTAAGATGGGTCGGTGGCAGAGCGGTTAGCGCGCTGATCTAGCAATCCAGTGGTCGCGAGTTCGAATCCTGCCTGGACCGATATCGTTCACCTAAGCACAAGCATTTATTTGCTTATTTTAGGGAACGTAGGAAGATGTATATGTACTTGTTTAACAAGGACATATTCATTTAAAAAAAAAAAAATTAAACGGTGCTATATAAATTATTTATATAAATATTATTAAGTATGTCGTTCGGTTACTTCTGCCTATCCAAAAAGTGATATAGAGTGATGGTGTGCAATATAAATCGTGTGAAAATATCTATCTTAAGAGGTCGGATATAATTTTGTGATTCAGATATGCAAAAACAATTGGTGTAGTAATTTTAAAAGCTTAGTGAAATTTAAACATTAGTGGTTTAGAAATGATCCTGTTTATGGGGCAGGATAAATGTAATTCACTTAATATTCATTGTGTTTCATGGATAGGTTTATAGATACATTTTCTTGGAATTATCATGCAAAGTTCTCGTATCATCTGAATTACTAAATATTGAAACAGTAAAGTTATAAAAGCGACGATCCAACACTATTATTAACATAATATTACTAAAACAATATTTATTCTTATGTATGTGATACAACTACAGGATTTGAACGATTTTGTATTAAAATACTTCCAAGTTTGTCATTTTAATGAATAGGACATGCCGACATATGAACATATCAACAATAGAACATTTGTTCGGTAAATATGGCAACACTCCCAGCCCTTTCCTCTCACAAAAATATTAATACCTACATGTGTAGTCAGCTGTACAATACAAGCTAATATACAATCGTCTACAACTCGTCTTCGTGTACGTCACACACAGTTGAAGTAAATTAGTTTCGATACATTTCATGTTGATCAACTAAAAACTACGCGCCGTGCGCCCCTTTTAAGGGGAGACTGGTACTCCCGAGTGAATAGTTGCATTAGCGATTCCTAATCTACTCAGCCAATACCAACACTATCGTTTTGAAACTAAAGACAAGTATAACTCATAGTTGTGTCTACAAGTTTACAGTTCCAGAATCATAATATTTTAAAATTCTCTCGATAAAAAAAAAATCCGAAATTTCCCCCGAAATTTGCAGGATTCCTACGTTATCCGTTTAATTTATTAGATGTAAATCTATAATTCAGCTAAAATATTGTTAAGTATGATGTCAACACATTGACAGTTTTATATTTTTTAATTTATGTCCTGGTTTTTGAAAAAAAGGTATTATTCATATTGCGACTTACGTCGTTCCAGTTCGCGCTAGTCTAGTCGTACAAAATGTATGGCGGGACGAACCCCGCTGCTTCTACTTCAGTATGAGTGTAACATTTGAACGGGAAGGGTGTGTTACTCGTTTACGCGTCAATTATTACTACTCTCGCGCAAAACATGGCAAAAAATAAAAATAAGAAGATACCTAAGCTTACCACGAGTCGGAAGAAATCCGCTAAACATATGAATGACATCATGAGGTATGTACCTACTTTTTTGCAATTGTCATACCTAGATAAAGAGTATAACAATTATTGAAAGTAGTAATTATTTATTATTATTAGTGAGTATTATAGGTATTTCATATTGAAATATAATATTATATTTTTATTTACTTATTTTTCTTTTTGTACATATTATAAAAAAATAAATTGCACACTAGAGGGCTTATTGCCATTACGCAATTTCTTCCAACCAATCATAGGTGTTTAGTATTATAGTATTCATTGATATTTAGTATTATTGTATAATATTATAGGCCGACCGCCGTGGCACAGTTGGTAGGCCGTTCGGTTTCTGTGTGGGCATCCTGGGTTCGATTCCCAGCAGAGGAGAAATTTATTTCTCATGCATATATTGCTTCTCTGGACTGGAAACACTGGTTAGTTGGAAGAAATTGCCATACGGTAATAAACTCACCACTTGCGCAGGATGCAAGGAAGTGTTCATTATTATTTTTTATTTTTATAGGAAATAATAATAATAAACACTTCCTTGCACCCTGCGTATGTAGCGAGTTTATTGCCATATGGCAATTTCTTTCAACTAACCAGTGTTTCCAGCCAGGAGAAGCAATATTAGCGTGAGAAATTAATTTAAATACATTTCTCCTCTGCTGGGGATCGAACCCAGTACGCTCGCACCAAATGGTCAGCCAACTGTTCCAAGGGAAGTATTTATTGAGTATTATTTTTTATTCTAGTACGAGATTTTATTTATTTATATGCAGATTCTAGGTATTATGTATTATTGGTACTTATTATTATGAGTATATAAATATTTAAAAAAAAAACATTCTTGTTGCAGAAGACGACGTCGATCATTAGTTGATTCTCAAAAGGATTGTGATATTATGTCGTGTAATTTTGAAAGACCTGCCGCGAACACACGAAGAAAGGCATAAAACAGAAAGAATTACTATTTTGCAGAGAGATTCCAGTCAATGGTTGGAGTTGAGAAGAAGGCTTATTACAGCTTCTAATTTTTCCAAAATAGTAAAAAGAAGAGCAGCAACTAGCGTAAAAAACTTGGTAAAAAATATTCTTTATAAGAAAGATATCAGCCATGTACCGTCAATAAGACACGGAATACAAAATGAAAGAATTGCAATAGAGCAGTTGGAACAGCAACTATGTTGCAAAATAGAACCTTGTGACCTTTTTATTGACGGGGAAAATCCTTTTCTCGGAGCAACACCCGATGGCCTGATTGGAGCAGATAAAATAGTGGAGATCAAGTGTCCTATTTCCGCTTACAAATCATCATTGGAAGAGGCAATAAAAAGTAAAAAAGTAAATTTTTGGATGAACACACGATCTGGTCTCGCAGTCAACAAAAATCATCCATGGTATATTCAGGTACAAGGTCAACTACACGTTACTGGAAGAAAAATATGTATATTTGCCGTTCGGTCTGGGGTCGGCAAAGATTTCAAAGTGGAATTAATTGAAAAAGATGACGCATATATTAATTTTTATATGAAGTGTTTGTTACCGGAAATTTGTGACCCCAGACATACTAGAAATATGCCCATTAGGGAATTAGAATAAATCATTTGTATTTTATTTTGTATAATTGTATTGCATCCAGGGGGGCAAGTCTGGTCAAACAGTGGAAAAAACCCTCATGATCACCCATATCATGGATTTAATTATCTTATGAATAATTATATATCAATAAGACAATTATATCCATGATATGGGTAATCATGAGGGTTTTGAATCCACCGTTTGACAAGACTTGCTCTCTTGACTTGGTTCTCGTTTATCCTGTGTAATTTGTGAAGAAATAAATATAGGAATATCTATTTTATGATCGTAGAATAACCATGGGAATTTTTAAACTAGTGCTGACCCAGAACAGACTGTCAACATTCTTCATTCATTCATGTGACGTTTATTATATTGTATTTAATTTTATTATTAGGTCTAATTTATTGAAATTTTTATAAATTTCATTTACGATTATTATTATTTTATGTGATGTTATAATATTGAATAAAGTTTTATTATTAGATAACTACGTAATTTTCTAAGGTGTTTGTATTGATCTATATACATATTGTACATACATACCTATCTACATGTTTATCAATTTCATTTCACGAAGATTGTAATTTTCAAAGGTGTTTGTATGGATCTAATTTATTGAAATGTTTATAAATTTCATTTACGATTATTATTATTTTATGTGATGTTATAATATTGAATAAAGTTTTATTATTAGATAACTACGTAATTTTCTAAGGTGTTTGTATTGATCTATATACATATTGTACATACATACCTATCTACATGTTTATCAATTTCATTTCACGAAGATTGTAATTTTCAAAGGTGTTTGTATGGATCTAATTTATTGAAATGTTTATAAATTTCATTTACGATTATTATTATTTTATGTGATGTTATAATATTGAATAAAGTTTTATTATTAGATAACTACGTAATTTTCTAAGGTGTTTGTATTGATCTATATACATATTGTACATACATACCTATCTACATGTTTATCAATTTCATTTCACGAAGATTGTAATTTTCAAAGGTGTTTGTATGGATCTAATTTATTGAAATGTTTATAAATTTCATTTACGATTATTATTATTTTATGTGATGTTATAATATTGAATAAAGTTTTATTATTTGATAACTACGTAATTTTTTAATTTTCTAAGGTGTTTTTTTATTGATCTACATACATATTCTATATGCATATCAATCGACATGTTTATTAATTTCTCGATGATTATAATATTATTTATACTATGGGTCGGCATCCATCGGCTTGCAAGATCCTCGGATTCACATTTAGACGTCTCGGATTCACAGGACGCCCGCACAGAAACCGAACGGCTTACCAACTGTGCCACAGCGGTCGGCACATATTTGTGTTAGGTATCTGAACCAAAGATCCCGGGTTCGATTCCCGGTGGAATAACAGTTTTAATTTGTGTAAGGTATTTGAACCAAAGGTCCCGGGTTCAATTCCCGGTGGAGACACAGTTTTTAGTTGTGTTAGGTATCTGAACCAAAGGTCCCGGGTTCAATTTCCGGTGAAGACACAGTTTTAGTTGTGTTAGGTATCTGAACCAAAGGTCCCGGGTTCAATTCCCGGTGGAGTCACAGTTTTTAATTGTGTTAGGTATCTGAACCAAAGGTCCCGGGTTCAATTTCCGGTGAAGACACAGTTTTAGTTGTGTTAGGTATCTGAACCAAAGGTCCCGGGTTCAATTCCCGGTGGAGTCACAGTTTTTAATTGTGTTAGGTATCTGAACCAAAGGTCCCGGGTTCGAATCCCGGTGGAGTCACAGTTTTAATTGTGTTAGGTATCTGAACCAAAGGTCCCGGGTTCGAATCCCGGTGGAAACACAGTTTTTAATTATGTTAGGTATCTGAATCAATGGTCCCGGGTTCAATTCCTGGTGGAGACACAGTTTTTAATTGTGTTAGGTATCTGAAACAAAGGTCCCGGGTTCGAATCCCGGTGGAAACACAGTTTTTAATTGTGTTAGGTATCTGAACCAAAGGTCCCGGGTTCGAATCCCGGTGGAAACACAGTTTTTAATTGTGTTAGGTATCTGAACCAAAGGTCACGGGTTCCAATCCCGGTGGAGACACAGTTGACACGATGATTATAATTTTATGTGTTGTCATGAATTTTATCAGGTACCTACGTAATTTTGTAAGGTGTTTGTGTTGATCTATTTATTGAAATTTTAATTAATTTCATTTCACGATGATTATAATTTTATGTGATGTCATGAATTTTATAATCAGGTACCTACGTAATTTTGTAAGGTGTTTGTGTTGATCTATTTATTGAAATTTTAATTAATTTCATTTCACGATGATTATAATTTTATGTGATGTCATGTATTTTATAATCAGGTACCTACGTAATTTTGTAAGGTGTTTGTGTTGATCTATTTATTGAAACGTTTATTAATTTCATTTCACGATGATTATAATTTTATGTAATGTTATAATAATATTTAAATATTGATCGGCATCCAGCGGCTCCCAAGATTCACATATAGACAAAATACTGTATTTCAAAAATATTTATAATATATTAATTTGTCCCTTTTACAGCAAAAGTTTGCCGATCTAAGATTTATAACTATATATATAATGATTAATTACTTTGGAGTGAATGACCAGAAATATCACCTATTTATAAGATATTAGTAAGTATATAATATGTCGAAAAAAAAACCTGTGAATAAATAATTATAAAACAAGATCAATACAAAACAGAGGAAAAATATCGTGTTATTGTCAATAGAAAAATAGAAATAATGCAACAGGTTGGTATGTACCAAATATAGGTACCTAGGTAGGTACTTTGGTGAACGTACATACTCACGCTACGATATGTACCTACGTAGTGGCGAGCGCGTGAGTCGGTTAGGAACACAGTTAGGAACGGGCACTGTTACAGCGGCATGCGCGGGGAAGTGGGGTACAACTGGGTACAACTCGCTAAAAATCCCCAGTGCATGTGCGGTCTTAATATACAAACCGTGTTTGGAAGTGGTGTCTTTTACCAATATAGTGTGTGTTGTGATACCAGAGGACAGTGAGTGCCTTCCGTGAAGACCTTTCAGACGAAGGAAGAAATTCGCCACCAGGTAGGTGCAATATTTCCTTCTCTCTATATCCAACAACTAATATCTTCTATCAGATTTTATGCTATAATTTAATCTAGCTTGATAAGTGTTTTATACAGAAGGATTTTTGTGTTTCTCCTAACCAGTTTCGACCTTAGCTGTTTTTGTAGGGCGTAGAAGCATCTTCTTCATTATTCTTCTTTTAGCTTCTTCTCGTGTATCATTGTCGCTGGTCACTGTAGAGCCGAGGTAAGTGAACTCTTTTATCACTTTTAAATTGTAGTTTCCGACTGTGAATATCTGGGGAGCTGAGTTATGAGCTTTAGAAGCCATCATTAGTTTAGTTTTTTTAAACATAGAAAAAATGCAGCGCTCGAATTTGAATAGTAATACGAAACCAACAATTCAAGCATTGTGCTATAGGATAGTTTACATGTAACATTTAATGTACCGATCATTTTGAAATGATTTATTTTCTACGAATTGTTTATCAAAATTTGAGTGGGTTGTATTAACAACAATCATATGTTTCTTTTTGATTACCAAAAACAAGAAAAGTTTTATGTTTGGCCATGACCGAACTCAATAGTGCGCCACAGATAAAATGAACTATGTAATAACATATAAAAATTGCTATCGATAGAAAACTTTGACGTTTGATTCCAAAACATATTTACAAAATGTGATGAAATATCTATTATACAACGATGTATGGCAGAGTAAGAAATGAATACATAAAGATGAAGAAAGATGTAATTAATAGAATGAAAATGAACAAATTGAGATGGTTTGGCCACATGGGAGAGTGAATGAAGAACGCCCGATGAAGAAAATATTCATTGCGTAATTACTTAAAAACCCACTAAGAACGTACAAAATAAAAATAAATAAACAAATATTTTTATTAGAAGTTGAAATATATAGTTATTATTCTTTTTATAAAATTTATTTTCTATTTTTTTTCATAGAAAAATGAATATGTCCTTGTTAAACAAGTGCGTACAAATCTTCCTACATTCCCTTAATTAAGCATAAATGCTTGTGCTATAGGTGAACGAAATCGGCCGAGGATTCGAACTCGCGACTACTGGATTACTAGATAAGTGCGGTAACCGCTCTGCCATCGACCCATCTGAATATTATTTTATTGACAAACTTTTTAACATCTCAATAGAGATGAAGTTGGTATATTGTAGAAGAACCAGGAACTTGTGGCACCTACAAGGCTTACGACCTGTCATTGGCTGGTTTACGTGATCACTTTATGCACTTGCGCAACGTCTCTCTTGAGATGATAAAAAGTTTGTCAATAAAAATATCATTTGACTTCCTTCTTCTTTCTTTGAATGGGAAAAATAAACAATGTTTGCGTATATGCAATTGAAAAAATATTCGAATATTATTATCATGAATATTATTAAGATACAAATTTTTTTTAATTGCTTTTAAAAAATGTTTTTCTTGTTCTTTTTTACATCTTCGTGAAAATAAAATGTATTTCTTCTTCTTTTACATCTTCATTAAAAAAAATAGTTCTCCAAGTTCATAAAAATTGTATTATTGCTTACTTTGAAATATGTACAAAACTGTATACTGTCGATGAAAACAGTTTTAAAATGCATTGTTATTGGCAATACACACATTATAAAAGTTTCAGAACTCAAACTGGTCGAAAAATTAGTTTATTTATTTATTTTGTTCATGCTTTCTCTTACATGGGTTACACTTTTATTTTGTTTTTCAAAAAATATATAATATAGTGATGAGTGTAGTTAGCAGTGTTGGTATTGTTTTAATCACCGTCAAACTAGGCAAGGCCTGTACATAATATAGTGATGAGTGTAGTTAGCAGTGTTGGTATTGTTTTAATCACCGTCAAACTAGGCAAGGCCTGTACATAATATAGTGATGAGTGTAGTTAGCAGTGTTGGTATTGTTTTAATCACCGTCAAACTAGGCAAGGCCTGTACATAATATAGTGATGAGTGTAGTTAGCAGTGTTGGTATTGTTTTAATCACCGTCAAACTAGGCAAGGCCTGTACATAATATAGTGATGAGTGAAGTTAGCAGTGTTGGTATTGTTTTAATCACCGTCAAACTAGGCAAGGCCTGTACATAATATAGTGATGAGTGTAGTTAGCAGTGTTGGTATTGTTTTAATCACCGTCAAACTAGGCAAGGCCTGTACATAATATAGTGATGAGTGTAGTTAGCAGTGTTGGTATTGTTTTAATCACTGTCAAACTAGGCAAGGCCTGTACATAATATAGTGATGAGTGTAGTTAGCAGTGTTGGTATTGTTTTAATCACTGTCAAACTAGGCAAGGCCTGTACATAATATAGTGATGAGTGTAGTTAGCAGTGTTGGTATTGTTTTAATCACTGTCAAACTAGGCAAGGCCTGTACATAATATAGTGATGAGTGTAGTTAGCAGTGTTGATATTGTTTTAATCACTGTCAAACTAGGCAAGGCCTGTACATAATAAAGTGATGAGTGTAGTTAGCAGTGTTGATATTGTTTTAATCACCGTCAAACTAGGCAAGGCCTGTGTCATGACGGCTATTTCATATATTAAATATTTTTTATAAAATGTAGCATAAAATAGTACCTAAATGTAATATAGATATAACGTAAATGTAATATAATATAATATAAGCATAACAAAATATATGATATAAACATAACATAAATGTTATATAAAAAATTTTATATAACTAGTTGCATGTAACACATGAGATCCAACTGTCGATAGCGATAGTAAATATGTACCAAATGTAAGTTGAAGAATATGTACCAAACTATAAACCCATGAATACAAATTATTGAATATTTTCAGATATTTTGTTTTCTATACAACATATGTAGGTATGTATGTCAAGATAGGATAGTATGGAGGAAGATCCTTTTTTCCTGATTAAAACAAAAATTCGAAATTCTGAGTATAAAAGTTTTGTAAGCCTATAACTGTTTATATATTCTTAAATTTTGGGCTCTGTAAATTGAGCGGATCAAAAGTTATAAGGGGGGGGGACACACACACACACACACAGACACACACACAGACACACGAAATGTTTTACTCCGAATTCTGAGTAAATCCGTGTAAGAAACATATATGCTGCGAAGCCTCTAAGTTGGTGTTTTTTGACTTCAAAGTTGGAAAAGCCGTGAAAAAAGTAGACCTCTGCATACAATTCTCGCGTATCCTGGCTTGATACACTGTCGATATGTTAAGAGAACAAAGTTCTCCTGAACAAATCGACAGTTGGAATACATAGATAATATTTAACTCCCAAAATCAAACAAAAAATTCTATTATTTCACTTGTAATCTCAGTATGCCCTCCATCACGCGCCAGGTCACAGAAACTCATGCTAGTAATAAGTTTATATTTATCATTTTGTTTAAAAGATGCTCTGTAATATGCTTTTTAAATTTATTTTTTATTACCTTACATAAGTTCCAACGGAAGCCGATTGAATGCTGTCGGTGCTCTAAAAGCAAATTGATGTTGAATCATTGCTGTTCTAGTCAAAGGCACGTGAAAATTTATGTTTACTGATTGACATGTATTACATATTTGTTGTGATCTTGATTTAAATCGATCCAAAAATCGATTTCGAAATTCCAGTACAGACAGACAGAGAGGTGAAGTTAAAGAAAAGGGTGAAGTAAAATTAGGCATGTTTGCGCACTTGTCATTCTTGTAGGTGAGGGCAACGCTTAATCAAATATGAAATTTGATCGGAACGAATATGTATTATTTCAATGACCGGCCACTGGAGACTTTTCTCAGAATATTTCATTATTTCATGAGTAATATTTTCAAATGCCAAGGCCAAATATTTCCACATTAAATTTCGAAAACAAGTTCTTAAAATATTCGACGGAATTCAATATCAAAAATACAGTATTCTATTTTGAAATTGTTTGTTGTTGACTTGATAGCATATTAAATAAGCAGAATAATGATGGAATATAAAATTAATATTAAGGGGGGCTAAACACCCTAATTTTCAAATTAAATTCCTCAAATATGTTAAACAGTGTGTTTCTAGAAGAAAAAAAACATTTTTCAACATTTCTCTAGGGAAAATAATTTCCCCTTAAAAAATATTATATTGAAAACATATTTTTTACAACATTTTTTTATAATTACCTCGTATGTGTCGTAGAGAAATTAACCTTATCCAACTGTCGATTTGTTCAAGAGAATTTAATTCTCTTAACCTATCGACAAAGTTTGAACACAAGATATGCGAGATTTGTATGCACTGTCTACATTTTTCACTGCTTTTTCAACTTTGAAGTCAAAAAACACCAACTAAGAGGCTTCGCAGCATATAGATATGAATTCGGAGTAGAGCATTTAAAGTGTCTGTCTGTCTGTTTTTATCAGCCTTATATACTTTTTTTGTCAGACGGTCATCACTCATTCTTTCTATATGGCCAAACCACCTTAGGGCACTTACTTTCATCTCACTTACTATATCTCTTCATAGACAACGTCAGTTACACAATACGAAATTAAGTTCAAATAAAAATAATTATAAAATTTAAGTTTAACGTTCCTATGTTAGTTCAAAAAGTTACCGAATCGGACGTATTATGTATACAAAAAAAAATTGCAGGAAATAACTAGATTTTATACTATAACTTAAGTCTGGCGTTAACAGGCTCTTGTACTAGTATACTTACTTACTTACTCAGCCTGTTCTTGAGTCCAGTATTGGACAAGGCCTTCCACTGGTCTCTATCCTGTGCCATTCTTCACCATTCAGGACCTGCCACTTTTTTGATGTCATCGGACCATCTGGTCTGGGGCCTTCCCACGCTTCTGCTTCCCGTTCTTGGCCTCCAGTTTTTGCACATCACAATTTTTGTCCATCGTCCATCTGACATCCGAGATACATGACCCGCCCAACTCTTGGCCACATCCGCTACTCCTGTGTTCTTCCTAATACATTCATTAGTTTTGTGGTCCCTTAGCGAGATATTCAACATTCTTCTTTCCATCGCTCTTTGTGTCACTCTTAGTTTTTCCATCATTTTCTTAGTAAATGCGGATGTTTCAAAGCCGTAAGTGAGCACAGGGAGTACACAAGCGTCAAAAACTTTTTTCTTTAAGTGGATTGGGATATTTGTAGATTTAAGAATATTTGATAATTTGGAACGCTGCCCATCCTAGACCTCTTCTTCTTTCTATTTCAGCTTCTAAATTATAACTTCCCAGTTTCACGGTGTGACCGAGGTAGACATATGATTCTACTCTGCCAAAATCTTGACCATCAATTTTTATGGATTCTGAACCTATAGTATAGTATCAATATAAAAAATAGGCCCATATCTGAACACGAATTTAAATTATAATGCGCATTATATTTTACTCACCAGAATACTTATTTCTAACATTTTGTGATGTAAAAATAAATATATAAAAGATCCCACTAGATATAATATATGGTTATCAGTGGGTTTCTATGTCATTATAGGTAATATAAACTTTACTAACAAACAGTGAAAAAAAAATGACGTTAAGTATTGTTATGAAATTAAGTACTATTTCTATTTAAATTGAAAATTTAAATAGAAATATTTTGAAAATAAGAACCCAAGAAAAATGAAAACAAAAGATTTGAGTAGTGAGTTGAAAAAACTAGACAAACCTTGTAAAAATATAAATTGTAAAAACAAATAAGACTTTGAACCATAATAAAATAAATAAATATAAATTTCGGAACATTTGGTGTCAAGTGTGGGGTATAAAAATACCCAAGTATTTTTTGTGTAAGAAAAAAATAAAATAGTTATTTATAAAGACATTTATTATGGCATCAAAAAAAATAACTCTTTTAGAGTTGAAAGTGGTTGATTTAAAACATGAGTTGGAGGAGAGAGACGCTGATACATCAGGAAATAAAAATGCACTTCAACTACGATTGAGAAAAGTGATGCAAGAAGTAGGTGAGGATCCAGACACATACCTTTTTGAAATGCCTTGCTCTTACAACGATCTTTGTCAAGTCTTAAAAGAACATTCCAGAGACATAGAAGAGAAGTTTCAAGAACATTCCAGAGATATAAAAGGAGAAATTAAAGAAATCAAAGGAGAAGTAGCGATGCTTCAAAAGCATTCAAATACTATAGAAAAGAAATTCCAGAATTATTCTATGACCTTTGATGAGAAGATAAATGAATTAACTAAACAGATGAAAGTTTTGGAGAATCAAGTGCTTCCTTCAATCACGCCAATGAATTCCGAGCAAAATTCAGCTGTAGATACAAATTTTAAGTGTGTAGAAGATACAAGAGTACCAACAGTGGAGTGCGTGCGAAATGATATGCCAACTTTTGATGGAAAATGCCCCTGGGAAGAATATTTAACATTGTTCGAGACAGTGGCCATGATAAATGGCTGGTCCATGACAAGAAAGGCCTCAGTGTTGAGTGTATCATTACGAGGTGATGCTTTAAAAGTTTTGGAGACAATTCCTCTAGCTGAGCGACGAGATTTAAAATTGTTGATTGAGAGACTTGAGATGCGATTTGGACATAAGCACATGGAACAGTTTTACAGGTCACAACTTAAGAATCGTAATCAGAAATCTAATGAAGCTCTCCAGGAATTTGAGGCGGATATAGCGCGTCTAATTAGATATGCATACCCTACGGTTACTGATGATGTGTGTGAAAGCCTTGCAGTAGAAAAGTTCTTGGATGGATTGTGGGCAAATGAGACACAACAAGCTGTAAAACTAGCTAGACCACAAACTTTGAGTGACGCTCTAACCCAGGCACTCGAATTTGAATCTATAAAAAAATCTTTACGAGGTCATGCTCAAGCCCGCGTTGTTGAGGCCGTTGAAGAGAATCAAAAACTCATCGAATGCATTGTCGAAAAGGTGATGAAGGCATTGCAAGGAAGAAAAAGACAGTTTCGCTGCTGGGGTTGTGGACGAGCTGGACATCTACGTAATCGGTGTCCAAATGAAGCAACAACGCATCAGCAACAGCCACAGGAAAACTAAAAAGGGTTGATGGGAAGGGGCAACTGTTGACCTACATTACCAATGCCTCAAAGAGATCTGCAGTTGTTGCATCATTCAGTGGTCGAGATACCAGTATGTTTATAAATGGCAAAGTAAATGGAAAGAATTTGAAACTTTTGCTGGATACTGGAGCAACGATGACAATCATGAGACCAGATTTGCTTTATAACAAAAAGTGTATTACACCAACTAAATGGACATTACGAACAGCTACTGGGGAGTCGGCATCTATATGTGGTGAGACATATGCCAACTTTCAAATTGGTAGTTATATCTTCGATCATCAGGTGCTAGTGGCGAATATAGAGGAGGAAGTTATTCTCGGAATGGACATAATGGCGAAATATGGATTCCAGTTGGATCTAAAGAGGCGATCTTTGAAAATTGGAGATGAAGATGTTCTCGTGCAAGAGCGTGAGGAATTTTCTACACGTGTTCTTGCAGCGGATGTTGTAACTATTCCAAAACAAAGTGAGATGTTAGTACGAGTCAATTTAGACTGTGTTATCCCGAATGGACATGTTTTGGTTGTGGAGTCCAACGCCAACAATGAAGCAGGAAAAGGAGTATTAATTGCAAGAGCACTGATTCAAAACCAAAAGGAAATTTTAGTCAGATTAATGAACATAAATGAATATCCAGTAACTGTCAAAAAAGGAGCTTATTTAAGTGTGTGTTCATCAGTTTCATCAGTAACACAAAATGCCTGCATCGCACAAGTTTCTTCAGAGGATGTACCAAAACATCTTGAAGACTTTGTAAAAGATGCTTGTAAGGAACTTACCAAAGAACAAAGCAAACAAATTAGATACCTCATTGCTCATTATCAAGATGTTTTTGAGAATGCGAGTCTTTCTAAAGGAAGAACTAATGTTGTTCAACATCAAATAGATACAGGTGACGCAAGGCCTATCCGCCAATTACCTAGAAGGCTACCATTAGCAAAGCGGGCGGAAGCAGATCAAATTATTCAAGACATGGAAAGGGATAGCGTTATTGAACCATCAAGCAGCCCATGGTGTTCACCAGTAGTGTTAGTTAAAAAAAAAGATGGCTCAACTCGGTTCTGTGTGGACTTTCGCTTATTGAATAATGTAACTAAGAAGGATAGTTATCCACTGCCTCGAATCGATGACACCCTAGATACATTGGCTGGTTGTAAGATCTTCTCAACTTTGGATCTAAAGAGTGGTTATTGGCAGGTTGGATTGGAACCCAAGGATAGAGAAAAAACGGCGTTTTCTGTAGGAAGTGGATTGTGGCAATTCAAAGTGATGCCATTTGGACTTTGCAATGCACCGGCTACGTTTGAACGACTAATGGAAAGTGTGCTAAGAGGATTATCGTGGGAGACCTGTTTGGTATACTTAGATGACATCATCGTACTTGGGAAGCGTTTTGAAGAACATTTAGGAAATTTGGAACAGGTATTTTCACGATTGAGGTCGGCCAACCTTAAACTCAATTGCAAGAAATGTATATTGTTCCGAAAGCAAGTCAACTATCTAGGTCATGTTGTCTCTGAGGAGGGAGTAGCAGTAGATCCTGAGAAGATTAAAGCTGTTCGAGATTGGCCAGTACTTAAAGACAAACATGAAGTAAGAAGCTTTTTGGGTCTGAGTACCTACTATCGACGATTTGTTCCAGGCTTTGCTGACATCGCAAAGCCACTGACAAAACTCACGGAGGAAAGCAGTGAATTCATATGGGATTTCAAGTGCCAACATGCATTTGAAGAATTAAAACAGGTTCTAATTAATTCTCCGGTTTTGAGTTATCCTCGAGCTGAAGGAATGTTTATTCTGGATACAGATGCAAGTAACGTTGGTATCGGAAGTGTGCTCTCCCAAGTACAAGATGGGGCAGAACGCGTGATTGCTTACTTCAGTAAAGTATTGTCGAAACCAGAACGCAATTACTGTGTAACACGAAGAGAATTGCTTGCTGTTATCAAGTCAGTTGAGCACTTTCGCAAGTATTTATATGGACGGAAATTTCTTTTAAGGACAGATCACTCGGCACTTGTGTGGCTTTTTCGATTCAAGAATCCTGAAGGTCAAGTGGCAAGATGGATAGAGAGATTGCAAGAATATGACTATGATTCTGAACATCGAGCCGGACTTCATCATAGAAATGCCGATGCACTGTCAAGGCGACCATGTCCAGAGGATTGCCAGCACTGTAATAAGGCTGAGGAAAAGTTTTTTATAGCTTGTAGAACCACGGTCGTTGACAATTTTTGGCAAGATGATGAAATACGAGCAGACCAATTGGAAGACCCAGATCTCAAGTTTGTAATGCAGTGGAAGGAAAATGATCAAAGACCTTTATGGGAAGAAATAGCTTCACTATCTCCAAATATTAAGTCATACTGGGCTCAGTGGCAATCCATTGTCGTGGAAAATGGGTTGTTAAAGCGTGTATTGGAGAATGAAGATGGAACACAGCAGAGACAACAACTATTGATTCCAAGGAAGAGAATTCCTGAAGTTCTCAAACTGCTTCACAATGATGTGTCTGGGGGACACTTGGGAGTTAAAAAAACCACAAAAAAAATTCGTCAACGTTTTTATTGGGTCAATTACAATGGAGATGTAAAAGATTGGTGTAGAAGATGTGTAACTTGTGCCACTTCAAACGGACCTCAGAAACGAAGGCGTGCGCCAATGAGGCAGTATAATGTTGGTAGCCCATTTGAAAGGATAGCCATTGACATAGCGGGGCCGTTTCCCACAACGGAAAGAGGGAATAAATATATTCTGGTAGCAATGGACTATTTTAGTAAATGGACAGAAGCCTATGCACTACCGAATCAAGAAGCTACCACTGTTGCTGAAGTCTTGGTAAGGGAACTGATAAGTCGTTTTGGAGTACCATTGGAGTTACACTCGGACCAGGGAAGAAACTTTGAATCAGCCGTATTCCAGGGAATTTGTGAAGCATTAGGAATTCGAAAGACGAGAACAACTGCTTTGCATCCACAGTCGGATGGAATGGTGGAGCGAATGAATCGAACAATTGGAAGATTTTTGTCAAAAGCAGTGTCCGATCACCAGAAGGATTGGGACGAATACATCCACTTGTTCTTATTAGCTTATCGAGCAGCAATTCATGAGACAACAGGGCAAACACCGGCAAGTGTGATTTTTGGCCGTGAGTTACGGTTACCTTGCGACCTGCAGTATGGATCTAAGCCTGGAGAAGATCTAGTTGGAGAAGATTATGTGTCAGATCTTCGGAGGAAAATGAATGCTATACGTGACCGTGTACGGTCCAATATTCAAGTAGCTAGTGACAAGATGAAGGAGCGATACGACATTAAAGCTGTGGAAGGTGGTTATCAGGCTGGAGACTTGGTTTGGTTATTTAATCCACAACGACGACGAGGCTACTCACCAAAGCTTCAGAAATCCTGGGAAGGACCGTATGAAGTGATCAAAAGGATTAATGATGTGGTTTATCGTATACGAAGAAAACCAAATGGGAAGCCAAGAGTGGTACATTTCAATCGCCTGGCTCCCTTTTTAGGTGATAACAAGGATGAGGAAAAAAATCCAGTTGCTCAAGTTTGCAATGTCCAAAGTGAAGAAAAGACCTTCGAGGAATTCATGATGACTCCTTATCGACGCACTCGCCATGGTGTGACTGTGGAAATTGAGCAAGACCTCTTCGATATCCCAGAAGATAATGTTTTAGCTTACTGTGTGGCTCAAGACATGAAGATGACTAGTGGTATAGCCAAAGTTATCATGAGAAAGTATGGGATGTTATATGAGCTAAAAGCCAAGAATCTGAAGATTGGAGAAGCGGTCCATTCACAGCATGGAAAACAGCATTTATTCTACATGACGAATAAGGAAACGTCTGAGGAACGAGCAGAGTATGCTCAGATGTGGAACTGTCTACGAAGTATGCGGGATCAAATGTTACAGTTGAATCTTATGAAGCTCGGCATTCCAAAGATCAGTGATGGTATGGATTGGAAAGTGGTTCGGAATATGATAGAAGAGATTTTTCATAATACTGGAATTAATGTTCTAGTTTGCTGCTATAATCCAAGATACAGTAAAAATATAAAAAAAAGTGTACCATGTTACTTTTTCAAAGCATCTCACTGTAGAGAAGGTTCAAAATGCCGATTTATTCATCTAGAGAATTCTGTTCGGGACGAACTGAACTAAGAGGGAGGCAGTGTTATGAAATTAAGTACTATTTCTATTTAAATTGAAAATTTAAATAGAAATATTTTGAAAATAAGAACCCAAGAAAAATGAAAACAAAAGATTTGAGTAGTGAGTTGAAAAAACTAGACAAACCTTGTAAAAATATAAATTGTAAAAATAAATAAGACTTTGAACCATAATAAAATAAATAAATATAAATTTCGGAACAGTATGATACAAAAGATAATAAAGGATTAAAAAATACAAACGATGTGGAATCTCTCTATATTTCTAAGTGAAAGTTCTTTTTGTTGAATCGTGGAATCTGGGAGCTTTCAATTGAAAAAGACTTGCCCTTGTAATTTGCTTAAATTACAATATATTTACAATTAAAATAATATATAGGTACCTACAATTTACAAGTTTGAGATTCAGATTAGATACTATCTATTAGAGGTACGTTCCTGGAATGAACCTATGTTAATTTTCATTAATAACATATACTTTTTATTTTGCCAATCCAACAGACAACAATAATAAGTTTTCAATAAATTATTATACTTAATTATTTTTCTAGCAATAGATCAATCATGAAATGATCTATTGACATCTATCTAACTTTTTTAAAGTTTTTATACTTTAAGAAAGAACCCATTGAAAGGTTCTGAACCTAGCTATGAAGCCACTAACCAACTTCCATAGATGTCACTGCTATACTTTTCATTGTGTTTAAATTTTATAAAATAATATATTTAACATATTTTACAGAAAATAAAATAATTAAAAAGAAATACTTAAAATGTCTAAATTTGACACGCTAAAATTTGATTGCGGATCTATTGTATTTCATTTCGTTTTAAAATATTCGCTTTAGATTGTCAATTTTCATCAGAGAGATATTCGTAATGTGAATTCTTTCCTCGTGTGCCAACAAGCGTTATTTGCAGAATTAAAAAAAATAGGTACGTTTAAACCAAAAATGATAATTCAAAAATGTAGAGAGAGCTATTTTCGAGGTATTTATCATTTTGTTCTGGTAATTGTCGTAATATGGGTAAAAGCTCTTTCCGCATCGCTTCAGCATAAACGAGCTTTTCCCGGAGACAAGAGCGCGGACATTATAGCAGGAAATAATTTGGATATAGTCAAGTTATGTTCCCATAGAATAAAACGACTTCACATACGAGTACATGGTGTTTTTTAAAGTTATTTGTCACGATATTGTGTTGAGTCAAAGCATACCATAAGCGTATATTCTAAAGTGCACTTTAGACGAAATTGGTTCGTAATTGCAATATTAGGACGAGAATTCCTATTATTGCAATTAGGAACAAATTAAATACCTATGGCATTCATATGAAAAACGGCATATTTATTTCATTTTTTACTATAGGTCAACGGTCAATTTTTTTCGATACTTAATTCGCTTATTCAACATTTTCTACGTTTGACTTTGCATTTCTGAGGATTTTGACTACCCGGCAGCGTATTTACGTTTCCGTGTTGATTAAGAGGCAAGTACTGCCTCGAATTAAGCACTGGTATGTCGCGCTAAGGCATTTAAAAACTCGTATTGAATTCAAGGAACGTGTCCTCCAAATACACACGGTTTAGGGATGCAAACTGCTCCTGCTAATACGTGTTCAATTCGAGGCTAGTGCAGAAAGTTCATAATGTGAGTGCGCAGCCGATGAGAGGTTGTGAGCCCTAAAGGTGCCTTGATCCTGGTTCTCCTATAATATTTCAACTCCGTCTCTGTTGAGATGTTAAAAAATGTGAAGAAATATTGACACCCGACAGAGAAAATGATGAAGAGATATTTCATTTCATGTCAAGTTTGTTCTTAAAATGCAAAAAAATCAACAAATTTTGGGTTTCCAATAATTTAAATCACGTATAAACCATTTTTAGTACATGCCTTAGTTACCCTTACAAACACTATTAATTTTATTGTTGTACATACATACATACATTTATTGTTGTTCCTGTTGAAAATAATTTCTAAAATATGCAATCTTTGTTTAAGAATGCTGAATGTATGACTGGATGAAATATATGTACGTGTGTTCATGTATGGGGGTGTGGATGATAATTTAATCGACTAATTATTTCATACTAGTTATATATGTATATGTTCGTAAAAGCATGAAACCAGTAGTCATCTAGTCTATTTTTCATGCTTAAAGAAATAAACACGTAAAATGATATTGTATTAGGCGGTTTAATGAATCATGTTTTCAGTCAATAGATATAGCCCTCTTAATGTGTATTAGGTATAATGTGTTTTATGCATATGTTTGCGATATTCATAGATTTAAAAAAAGCTTTTGATAGCATAAGTCATAAAAAACTTCTTTATAAACTTGGTAAAATCGGAATTGCAGATACAGTAATAAAATGGATTGAAAGTTTTCTGTCCTCTAGAGATCAATACGTAAAAATAAATAATACTCTAAGCGTACCGAATACAAGTGATTTTGGAATACCTCAAGGCACAATTTTGGGCCCTCTTTTGTTCATCTTATATGTAAATGATATATTTAATTTGACAATATCAGGAAAACTTGTTTCATATGCAGATGATACTGCAATTATTTTTCAGGCAAATTCATGGAATGAGCTTGAAGAAAATGCTAACACTGATATAAATTTATTAAAAGAATGGTTTGACAATTATATATTGACCCTGAATATTGAGAAAACTTACTATATACCTTTTACCATAAACAAGAAAATACCTCCCATTGCATTAAATATTAAAATCCACTCAAAAAATTGTTCTACAAAAGTATTGACATGTAAAAATAATGATTGTCTATGTATAACAAATAAAAATGAAATTAAATATTTAGGAGTAATAATTGACAGTAACCTTAAATGGAAAACTCAAATAAATAATACTATAAACAGATTAAGAAAGCTTATTTACATATTTATCAACCTTAGAAACATTCTCAATTTAAAATTACTTAAAAATGTGTATTACGCTTTCGCCCATTCAATAATGCAATATGGCATTGTTGCATGGGGGGGGGGGGGGGGCGTATAAAACATCCATTTTGCCTCTAGAAATTACGCAAAGGTTGATAATAAAAATTATAAATAAAAAACCATCTGACTACCCAACTTTGCCACTATTTCATGATTTTCAAGTGCCATCTTTTAAAAATATCTATAAAAAAAATGTGCTATTTCAAATACATAAGGACATTGGAAGGTCGCACCATGCCTTTGTACGTGTGGCGAGTGATAGACATAATATAGTGGGTCAACTGTGTACCCCATTAACACATACATACACAACACAGCACTACTACACGTACAATGGGGTGGTGTGGTTCAACCAACTTGAAACAGATTTGAGACTGGCAATTGAACATAATGATTTAAAAAAAAAAATAAAGAATAAATCAAACTTATTATTTGACTGATATGTAAATTATATTAACTTCTTTTTGTATAGATAATAATTATGTATGTATAATATTTTGTGTATTCTGTATTAAATTGTCTCCTTTACACACGAGTGCTTGCACTCTAGTAAAGGGTAAATATGTTTTGTCTTACTGTGAATCTTTTCTATATAGTTTGTTTGTTTTATATTTTGTATATGTTATTGTAAACTTAATAAAATAAAAAAAAAATGTAGACATATGTAGGTACATGAGATTTGCTCTCCCTGTTCGTCCTCTCCCTTTCCCTATTTCCTATTCCCACTTTTTATAACCAAATATGTTTTTTTTTGTATGTGATATAATATTATTTTCTTTTTTAATAAGTAGGTACCTATGTACCGGGCTGTGCTATTTGGTTTATATAATTGCTTGTGGAAACTGTCATGGCAGTATTTTTATTAATTGAGTGTTCTTATAGTTTGATTTTATGTTTACTGCTGTATGTTTTCCTAGTGAAAATAAAAAAAATAAAAATAAAAGTAATATTATTGTTTCTCGATATCGTACACCAGTGGTATTTGTCTCTCGACCATCAAATGCCAACCACCTCTGGGAAAATTTTGAATGTGAAAAATGTGCTTCATATTTGAAAATGGTTGGTTAAAAAGATTTCCTAACATTGTTTAATATTGTATATATCACATGTACCTATATTGTTGAATTGTGGAAAGTCAAATATTTGAAAATCATTTGATTTCATATAATCCTCCTTTACATCGAAAAAAGTATGGCGAGGATTAATTTCATTTCATTTTAAGCCGATATAACCGAGGAATTAAATTCTTATTGGCACAAATCAACCATTGAAATACCCGATTGGTCTCTCTTTTTTTTATTTAATTGAATATTTTTTTTAATTTATTTTTATCAATTTATTTATCTTTTTGCACATAATATAAACAAATATATTGCTCACTGGCGAGCTTATTGCCATTAGGCAATTTCTTCCAATTTCTATAAGATATACCAACATATCGTAATACCAAATATGTCTGTAAGTATGTCTGTGTGTGTGTCCTGCATTCCATTAATTAAGTATATATGCAATGCTTGTGTTATAGGTGAAAGAAATCAGCTGAGTCAGGATTATAACTCGCGACTATTGAATTACGATTCCGGTGCTCTAATCGACCCATCTAAATAGATCTTCAAGGCTAGATTCAATTATATTAGGATAGGTTTATCTCTTTTCTTGATTGCAAACCCCTCCCAACGCTACGTAGTGCGCTTCTTCGGAAGAGTAAAATGGACCCAATTCCTAATAGCTGGTGTCCCCTACGTAGACATGTTAAAAAAAGGTTAGGTTATTTTAGATAAGGTTTGGTTGGGTAAGGTTAGGTTAGGTAAGGTTAGGTTTGGTAAGGTTAGGTTAGGTTAGGTTAGGTTTGGTTTGGTTAGATTAGATTAGATTAGGTGTTCGGTCGGCGGAGGGTCATATAAAAAGGGAAAGAATATGAATAAGATTTTAATTTTAAACAGTTTTACATCTGAGAAAATGTGCAGAATATTTGTTTTATGTTTTTTTATTGCACAAATCTGTATAACGAAGACACTTTGAGAAGCTTATTGAAACAAAACAAGTAAAAAATGAGTGTAAAGTAATAAAGAATGAAGATAGGTACTTTTGAATAATAAATAAGATTGTAGATAGTTAATTAACTAGACATGGTAAAGTATCTTCGCCTTGAGATATTAAATTTGTTGTTTAGTATTTAAAAACTTGGAAAATGATTTAATTGACTTGGGATATAATGAGTCCATTAAAAAAGAGTAATAGGTAATTATTATGTTTCATACCATACTAAACGAATATGTAAGTTTTTAATAATAAATTGTGATGTTTTTTATAGCGCCGTTTTTGTGAAAACCTCACCTCAAGGGCGCATAAATATATCAAAAGTAGATGGATATTATTGTTTAAACATTAATTATTTGATAAAATTACATAAATTGTGTACAGCAAACACACAACAATACAATAACAAAGTGGGTATAATAATTGTCGATTCGTTCAAGTGAATTATAACTCTTAATAATTAGACAATGTTCATATTGTCAAAAAATGATGAATCTAATAATTCTGATACGCAGGTAATGATTTATATACATATGTAATGTAATATAATGTGATGGAATGTAATATAATGTGATATAATGTAATATAGTATAATGGATCGTAATATAATGAAATGTTATGTAATATGATGTACCTAATATGGTGTGATATTATGCAATATGATAAAATATTATAAAATGTTATGCAAAAAAAATAACAACCAACACGGCTTGGTACCTACTCGCCTACCTAACGGGGGACACTATAATGTTAATTTGTTATCTAACTCAGTTGTTAACGAATGAATAAATAAATAAATACATACATACATACATACCATCACGCCATGTCCCTTGCGGGGTAGGCAGAGAGAACCGAACGCCACTTACTTCTATCTTGACATACATTCATCGCCTCGACAACATTCATACATCGTCTTATACATGTTCGTCTGTTGTTCACGCTTCTAACATTTCCGTCTTTCAAAATATTATTCACATGGTCGTGCCATCCCTTTCTTGGGCGGCCCCGGCCTCTCAATCCAATCCTATCCGCATTGTATATTTTCTTCGTCAGGCGTTCCTCATTCATTCTACCCATGTGGCCAAACCATCTCAGTGTGTTCACTTTCATTCTATTAATGATATCTTTCTTCATTTTACATTCTTTCCTTATGTTCTCATTTCTTACCCTGTCATACATCGTTCTATTGCAGATTCTTCTTAGCGATCTCATTTCAACAGCATTTATTCTGCTTTCGTGCGACTTCTGCCATGTCCAGGTTTCACTTGCATACGTCACCGTTGGCACTAAGATAGCGTTATGAATGGCAACTTTGGCAACCTTTGATATGTTGCGATCATTCAAAACTGGTCTCAGTGCTCCATTCATTCTGTTTCCTGCCATAACTCTTCTTTCGATATCCTTATCAGGTCGTCCATTCCGTTGAAACATGCTTCCCAGATATACATACTCGTCGACTTGCTCGAGCCATTCATTCTCTACTCTTATTTTACACGCTGTTCTGCTTTCACTCTTTTCAAAGACCATTACCTTTGATTTGCTGGCATTCATTCTCAGACCGTTCTCTATGCATCCTTCATATACCATGCTTACAAGATACTGTAACTCTTCCACACTTTCAGCTAACAGTACTTTGTCATCTGCATACATCAAATCACGCACTGTTGCAGTGCTCAGTTTCAGACCCTTGCTTTCATCCTTAAGGGCTCTTATACAGAAGTCAATGTACAGGTTCAAGAGCCATGGAGACAGCACGCATCCCTGTCTAACACCATTATTTATCGAGAACCACGATGTTACTGTGTCGTTGACACGATAAATAAATAAAATTCTTTAATATTTAATGTCTGGTAGATTTTATATATGTATTAACCGATTGATTATTGAATTGGACTGCGATCGATGAGTATGTATTTCTTTATTTATAAAATCCGCTTCTCTGAGCTAAGAATAAAGTTTTTCACGTTATTTTTTAAAGAACGCATCGATTTTGTCTAACAGACGCGATACTTGAACGGCTACAAAATAAGTTAGAAGGTTCTTGAATAATATATAACAGATTTTTAGCGAAATTGAACTACAGCAAAACGATAAACTACTTTAGATGGGAGATCTCATGTAAAAATGTACCTAATGGTTTATTTATTAGAACCAAAATTGAAGAACTTTTGATTTTAATGATTTAGAGAAGGGTATTTAATGATTTACAGATAGTAAAATTTTATTAAATTTTATTACCTACAAATTTTATTCCTTTTTTTATTCAGAAATATTATTTCATTTTGGCTTGCCAAAATGAAATAATATTTCTGGCGCAGTTCAGGGGTGACATCTGTGCGAGACACTGTCAACTCATTTTTAAGGACTGTTGCTGTCATTGGTTACAAATAAACTAATTTCTCAATAGATGGCGTTACAAAAAAATGCTTTTCCGTTACTTCATAGATGGCAATTGTATAGGTCCTTATTTTCAAGCGGATTGTTACACACTATTCAAATATATAGAACTTTTAAAAAAATACTTTGATAACCGAACTCAATAAGAAGGTATATTTTGTGAACGTTGCGCAAGCGCATAAAGTGATCACGTAAACCAGCCGATGACAGGTCGTAAGCCCTGTAGGTGTCTCGAGTTCCTGGTTCTTCTCCAACATCCCAATTTCATCTCAATTCTTCTTCTTCTTTATGTGTCCTGTCGGGTCCCCCCGACGTTGACGATCACTCGGGAGAAACTTTCCTTGTCCTGTGCGGTGCGGAACAAGTCCTCCACACGCCTCATTCCAGTCCACTCCCGAATGTTACGGAGCGAGGATAGCTGCTTCCTGCCGACCCCTCTACGGCCCTCGATCTTTCCTTTTATGATCAACTGTACGATCGAGTATTTTTCGCCTCTCATTATGTGACCAAAATATGAAGTCTTACGGAGCTTGACTGTCGTGAACAACTGTCTGTCAATATTAGCTCTACGCAAGACTTCAAAGTTGCTCACCATGTCGGTCCAGGATATCCTTAGCATTCTACCATGAATCCACATTTCGAAAGCTTCCAGGCGGTTTATGATACCAACCTTGAGGGTCCATGCCTCAACACCGTAGAGCAGGACCGACCATACATAGCATTTGATCATCCTTTGGCGTAGTTTATTAGATTGATGTCGTCTCTATTGAGGTGTTAAAAAAGTTTGTCAATAAAAATATCATTTGACTCTCGAAAGGGGAAAAAAATCCAATGTTTGCGTATAATATGCATAAAAAAATTATTTTTACTATCGGAATACATTTGTACTTCTTAGAGCAATACACAGGAGTGAAAATATCGAAGAAGCATGGACGACACTGAAAGAGACCGTATGTAAGACAGCGAAAAAGGTATGTGGTATTGCTAAAAGAGGTGGAATGAAAGGCGATGCATGGTGGAATAAGAGAGTTAAGATAGTTGTGGGTGAAAAGAAGAAAGCATGGATGGCATTAATAGCCGCGAAAGGATCGAATAATGAAGAAAGAGCAAAAGAGAATTATAAAGTGTGCAAGAAGGTAGTCAAAGACACAGTAAAAAGGGAAAAAGATGGTATAAAAGAGAAAGAAAGCCTGAAAATAGCCAACGACTTTCCTGGAAACATGAAAATGTTCTGGAAAGGCGTAGCGAAAAGAAAAAATGGATCTGTGAAAGCTTCGAAAGGAATAAATGATAAAGATGGAAAAATAATTATGGACGAAGACGGCGTGAAAGAACGATGGAAAGAATATTTCAAGGAACTGTATGATAGCGGAGTAAGTGGGGACGTGAGTCAGAGAACATGGCAAGTAAGCGAAAGTGATAAGGATGAAATAACGCAAGAAGAAGTGTTTGAAGCAGTAAAACACGCGAAAGCGGGGAAAGCTGCCGGGTATGACAGTGTATCAGCTGAACTTATAAAATATGGCGGCGAACAGACGTTGGAGTGGTGTCTCTCTCTTTTCAACAAATGTTGGGAAGAAGGACACACTCCCTCAGACTGGAGAAATGCAGTCGTTGTACCTTTGTATAAAGGTAAAGGATCGAAGCTCGACTGCAAAAACTATAGAGCCATAAGATATGGGATGTCCAAGGTGCGTTTGTGGGCGGCAGAGGATGTATAGACCAAATTTTTTCTCTGCGCACGGTCACAGAAAAGGTTCTGGAAAAAAATCAGAAAATTTTCTGTGCCTTCATAGACCTAGAAAAGGCGTATGATAAAGTTGTTAGAGAAAAATTATGGGATATACTAGCAGTGTATGGAGTGAAGAGCAAACTGATACGCGCAATCGCGTCATTATATGAGAACAGCGAAGCATGTGTTCGTGTCAACGACAAAGTGACAACGTGGTTCTCTATAAATAATGGCGTTAGACAAGGGTGCGTGCTATCTCCATGGCTCTTTAACTTGTACATTGATTTCTGCATAAGAGCCCTTAAGGATGAAAGCAAGGGTCTGAAATTGAGTACTGTAATGGTGCGAGATTCGATGTATGCAGACGATAAAGTTCTATTAGCAGAAAGTATGGAAGAGTTACAGTATCTTGTAAGTTTGGTATATGAAGGATGTATAGAGAATGGACTTAGGACGAATGCCAGCAAATCAAAGACAATGGTCTTTGAAAAGAGTGAAAGCAGAACAGCGTGTAAAATAAGAGTAGAGAACGAATGGCTCGAGCAAGTCGACGAATATGTGTACTTGGGAAGCATATTTCAACGGAATGGACGACTCGATAAAGAGATCGAAAGAAGAGTTATGGCAGGAAACAGAGTGAATGGAGCATTGAGACCAATTATGAATGATCGCAACATATCAAAGGATGCCAAAGTTGCCATTCATAACGCCGTCGTAGTGCCAACCTTGACGTATGCAAGTGAAACCTGGACATGGCAGAAGACGCATGAAAGTAGAATAAATGCAGTTGAAATGAGATCGTTAAGAAGGATTTGTAATAGAACGATGTATGACCGGGTAAGAAATGAAGACATAAGGAAAGAATGTAAGATGAAGAAAGGTGTCATTACTAGAATGAAAGTGAACACATTGAGATGGTTTGGTCACATGGGGAGAATGAATGAGGAGCGCCTGACGAAGAAAATATACAGAGCGGAAAGGAATGGATTGAGAGGTCGGGGACGCCCAAGAAAGGGATGGCACGACCATGTGAACGAAATTTTGAAAGACGGAAATGTTAGAAGTGTGAGCAATAGACGAGCATGTATGAGACGATGCATGAATGTGGACGAAGCGAGGGATGCGTGCCAGGATAGGAAAATGTGGCGTTCGGTTCTCTCTGCCTACCCCTCAAGGGACATGGCGTGATGGTATGTATATACATTTGTTTCCTTTTATATTTTGAGTGGTTTATACATATTGTATCGAAATTTATATTTATTTATTTTATTATGGTTCAAAGTCTTATTTATTTTTACAATTTATATTTTTACAAGGTTTGTCTAGTTTTTCCAACTCACTACTCAAATCTTTTGTTTTCATTTTTCTTGGGTTCTTATTTTCAAAATATTTCTATTTAAATTTTCAATTTAAATAGAAATAGTACTTAATTTCATAACACTGCCTCCCTCTTAGTTCAGTTCGTCCCGAACAGAATTCTCTAGATGAATAAATCGGCATTTTGAACCTTCTCTACAGTGAGATGCTTTGAAAAAGTAACATGGTACACTTTTTTTTATATTTTTACTGTATCTTGGATTATAGCAGCAAACTAGAACATTAATTCCAGTATTATGAAAAATCTCTTCTATCATATTCCGAACCACTTTCCAATCCATACCATCACTGATCTTTGGAATGCCGAGCTTCATAAGATTCAACTGTAACATTTGATCCCGCATACTTCGTAGACAGTTCCACATCTGAGCATACTCTGCTCGTTCCTCAGACGTTTCCTTATTCGTCATGTAGAATAAATGCTGTTTTCCATGCTGTGAATGGACCGCTTCTCCAATCTTCAGATTCTTGGCTTTTAGCTCATATAACATCCCATACTTTCTCATGATAACTTTGGCTATACCACTAGTCATCTTCATGTCTTGAGCCACACAGTAAGCTAAAACATTATCTTCTGGGATATCGAAGAGGTCTTGCTCAATTTCCACAGTCACACCATGGCGAGTGCGTCGATAAGGAGTCATCATGAATTCCTCGAAGGTCTTTTCTTCACTTTGGACATTGCAAACTTGAGCAACTGGATTTTTTTTCTCATCCTTGTTATCACCTAAAAAGGGAGCCAGGCGATTGAAATGTACCACTCTTGGCTTCCCATTTGGTTTTCTTCGTATACGATAAACCACATCATTAATCCTTTTGATCACTTCATACGGTCCTTCCCAGGATTTCTGAAGCTTTGGTGAGTAGCCTCGTCGTCGTTGTGGATTAAATAACCAAACCAAGTCTCCAGCCTGATAACCACCTTCCACAGCTTTAATGTCGTATCGCTCCTTCATCTTGTCACTAGCTACTTGAATATTGGACCGTACACGGTCATGTATAGCATTCATTTTCCTCCGAAGATCTGACACATAATCTTCTCCAACTAGATCTTCTCCAGGCTTAGATCCATACTGCAGGTCGCAAGGTAACCGTAACTCACGGCCAAAAATCACACTTGCCGGTGTTTGCCCTGTTGTCTCATGAATTGCTGCTCGATAAGCTAATAAGAACAAGTGGATGTATTCGTCCCAATCCTTCTGGTGATCGGACACTGCTTTTGACAAAAATCTTCCAATTGTTCGATTCATTCGCTCCACCATTCCATCCGACTGTGGATGCAAAGCAGTTGTTCTCGTCTTTCGAATTCCTAATGCTTCACAAATTCCCTGGAATACGGCTGATTCAAAGTTTCTTCCCTGGTCCGAGTGTAACTCCAATGGTACTCCAAAACGACTTATCAGTTCCCTTACCAAGACTTCAGCAACAGTGGTAGCTTCTTGATTCGGTAGTGCATAGGCTTCTGTCCATTTAATAAAATAGTCCATTGCTACCAGAATATATTTATTCCCTCTTTCCGTTGTGGGAAACGGCCCCGCTATGTCAATGGCTATCCTTTCAAATGGGCTACCAACATTATACTGCCTCATTGGCGCACGCCTTCGTTTCTGAGGTCCGTTTGAAGTGGCACAAGTTACACATCTTCTACACCAATCTTTTACATCTCCATTGTAATTGACCCAATAAAAACGTTGACGAATTTTTTCTGTGGTTTTTTTAACTCCCAAGTGTCCCCCAGACACATCATTGTGAAGCAGTTTAAGAACTTCAGGAATTCTCTTCCTTGGAATCAATAGTTGTTGTCTCTGCTGTGTTCCATCTTCATTCTCCAATACACGCTTTAACAACCCATTTTCCACGACAATGGATTGCCACTGAGCCCAGTATGACTTAATATTTGGAGATAGTGAAGCTATTTCTTCCCATAAAGGTCTTTGATCATTTTCCTTCCACTGCATTACAAACTTGAGATCTGGGTCTTCCAATTGGTCTGCTCGTATTTCATCATCTTGCCAAAAATTGTCAACGACCGTGGTTCTACAAGCTACAAAAAACTTCTCCTCAGCCTTATTACAGTGCTGGCAATCCTCTGGACATGGTCGCCTTGACAGTGCATCGGCATTTCTATGATGAAGTCCGGCTCGATGTTCAGAATCATAGTCATATTCTTGCAATCTCTCTATCCATCTTGCCACTTGACCTTCAGGATTCTTGAATCGCAAAAGCCACACAAGTGCCGAGTGATCTGTCCTTAAAAGAAATTTCCGTCCATATAAATACTTGCGAAAGTGCTCAACTGACTTGATAACAGCAAGCAATTCTCTTCGTGTTACACAGTAATTGCGTTCTGGTTTCGACAATACTTTACTGAAGTAAGCAATCACGCGTTCTGCCCCATCTTGTACTTGGGAGAGCACACTTCCGATACCAACGTTACTTGCATCTGTATCCAGAATAAACATTCCTTCAGCTCGAGGATAACTCAAAACCGGAGAATTAATTAGAACCTGTTTTAATTCTTCAAATGCATGTTGGCACTTGAAATCCCATATGAATTCACTGCTTTCCTCCGTGAGTTTTGTCAGTGGCTTTGCGATGTCAGCAAAGCCTGGAACAAATCGTCGATAGTAGGTACTCAGACCCAAAAAGCTTCTTACTTCATGTTTGTCTTTAAGTACTGGCCAATCTCGAACAGCTTTAATCTTCTCAGGATCTACTGCTACTCCCTCCTCAGAGACAACATGACCTAGATAGTTGACTTGCTTTCGGAACAATATACATTTCTTGCAATTGAGTTTAAGGTTGGCCGACCTCAATCGTGAAAATACCTGTTCCAAATTTCCTAAATGTTCTTCAAAACGCTTCCCAAGTACGATGATGTCATCTAAGTATACCAAACAGGTCTCCCACGATAATCCTCTTAGCACACTTTCCATTAGTCGTTCAAACGTAGCCGGTGCATTGCAAAGTCCAAATGGCATCACTTTGAATTGCCACAATCCACTTCCTACAGAAAACGCCGTTTTTTCTCTATCCTTGGGTTCCAATCCAACCTGCCAATAACCACTCTTTAGATCCAAAGTTGAGAAGATCTTACAACCAGCCAATGTATCTAGGGTGTCATCGATTCGAGGCAGTGGATAACTATCCTTCTTAGTTACATTATTCAATAAGCGAAAGTCCACACAGAACCGAGTTGAGCCATCTTTTTTTTTAACTAACACTACTGGTGAACACCATGGGCTGCTTGATGGTTCAATAACGCTATCCCTTTCCATGTCTTGAATAATTTGATCTGCTTCCGCCCGCTTTGCTAATGGTAGCCTTCTAGGTAATTGGCGGATAGGCCTTGCGTCACCCGTATCTATTTGATGTTGAACAACATTGGTTCTTCCTTTAGAAAGACTCGCATTCTCAAAAACATCTTGATAATGAGCAATGAGGTATCTAATTTGTTTGCTTTGTTCTTTGGTAAGTTCCTTACAAGCATCTTTTACAAAGTCTTCAAGATGTTTTGGTACATCCTCTGAAGAAACTTGTGCGATGCAGGCATTTTGTGTTACTGATGAAACTGATGAACACACACTTAAATAAGCTCCTTTTTTGACAGTTACTGGATATTCATTTATGTTCATTAATCTGACTAAAATTTCCTTTTGGTTTTGAATCAGTGCTCTTGCAATTAATACTCCTTTTCCTGCTTCATTGTTGGCGTTGGACTCCACAACCAAAACATGTCCATTCGGGATAACACAGTCTAAATTGACTCGTACTAACATCTCACTTTGTTTTGGAATAGTTACAACATCCGCTGCAAGAACACGTGTAGAAAATTCCTCACGCTCTTGCACGAGAACATCTTCATCTCCAATTTTCAAAGATCGCCTCTTTAGATCCAACTGGAATCCATATTTCGCCATTATGTCCATTCCGAGAATAACTTCCTCCTCTATATTCGCCACTAGCACCTGATGATCGAAGATAGAACTACCAATTTGAAAGTTGGCATATGTCTCACCACATATAGATGCCGACTCCCCAGTAGCTGTTCGTAATGTCCATTTAGTTGGTGTAATACACTTTTTGTTATAAAGCAAATCTGGTCTCATGATTGTCATCGTTGCTCCAGTATCCAGCAAAAGTTTCAAATTCTTTCCATTTACTTTGCCATTTATAAACATACTGGTATCTCGACCACTGAATGATGCAACAACTGCAGATCTCTTTGAGGCATTGGTAATGTAGGTCAACAGTTGCCCCTTCCCATCAACCCTTTTTAGTTTTCCTGTGGCTGTTGCTGATGCGTTGTTGCTTCATTTGGACACCGATTACGTAGATGTCCAGCTCGTCCACAACCCCAGCAGCGAAACTGTCTTTTTCTTCCTTGCAATGCCTTCATCACCTTTTCGACAATGCATTCGATGAGTTTTTGATTCTCTTCAACGGCCTCAACAACGCGGGCTTGAGCATGACCTCGTAAAGATTTTTTTATAGATTCAAATTCGAGTGCCTGGGTTAGAGCGTCACTCAAAGTTTGTGGTCTAGCTAGTTTTACAGCTTGTTGTGTCTCATTTGCCCACAATCCATCCAAGAACTTTTCTACTGCAAGGCTTTCACACACATCATCAGGAACCGTAGGGTATGCATATCTAATTAGACGCGCTATATCCGCCTCAAATTCCTGGAGAGTTTCATTAGATTTCTGATTACGATTCTTAAGTTGTGACCTGTAAAACTGTTCCATGTGCTTATGTCCAAATCGCATCTCAAGTCTCTCAATCAACAATTTTAAATCTCGTCGCTCAGCTAGAGGAATTGTCTCCAAAACTTTTAAAGCATCACCTCGTAATGATACACTCAACACTGAGGCCTTTCTTGTCATGGACCAGCCATTTATCATGGCCACTGTCTCGAACAATGTTAAATATTCTTCCCAGGGGCATTTTCCATCAAAGGTTGGCATATCATTTCGCACGCACTCCACTGTTGGTACTCTTGTATCTTCTACACACTTAAAATTTGTATCTACAGCTGAATTTTGCTCGGAATTCATTGGCGTGATTGAAGGAAGCACTTGATTCTCCAAAACTTTCATCTGTTTAGTTAATTCATTTATCTTCTCATCAAAGGTCATAGAATAATTCTGGAATTTCTTTTCTATAGTATTTGAATGCTTTTGAAGCATCGCTACTTCTCCTTTGATTTCTTTAATTTCTCCTTTTATATCTCTGGAATGTTCTTGAAACTTCTCTTCTATGTCTCTGGAATGTTCTTTTAAGACTTGACAAAGATCGTTGTTAGAGCAAGGCATTTCAAAAAGGTATGTGTCTGGATCCTCACCTACTTCTTGCATCACTTTTCTCAATCGTAGTTGAAGTGCATTTTTATTTCCTGATGTATCAGCGTCTCTCTCCTCCAACTCATGTTTTAAATCAACCACTTTCAACTCTAAAAGAGTTATTTTTTTTGATGCCATAATAAATGTCTTTATAAATAACTATTTTATTTTTTTCTTACACAAAAAATACTTGGGTATTTTTATACCCCACACCTGACACCAAATGTATCGAAATTTATATTTATTTATTTTATTATGGTTCAAAGTCTTATTTATTTTTACAATTTATATTTTTACAAGGTTTGTCTAGTTTTTCCAACTCACTACTCAAATCTTTTGTTTTCATTTTTCTTGGGTTCTTATTTTCAAAATATTTCTATTTAAATTTTCAATTTAAATAGAAATAGTACTTAATTTCATAACAATATCAATGCAGCGGTCTACGTTGGCCTTCCTCCTCGTTCCAACATCCAATCGATCACCAATTTCTCCTCCTACCTCCACCCACCACCACAAAATTGAGGTACAAGAAAAAGAGATGAGGATGTAATTCAATATGTACCACCGAAAGGCTTCTTATAACCGTATCGATGAAGGACTTATATCTTATTATAGTAAGCATATTTTATTATTTACAGTATTAGATATCTTATTTCATAGGTATAATATTGTATACAAACGCACGCACAAATACACCATTATCCTTCACAGGGCTGTGTTCAGATACAACGCTCGTCGTTGGGTGTCGGATGTACCTGAAGTTGCAGATTATGGCGTTTTTAACACTAATCTCACTGAACGCTTTCGAGCGGCGGCGTTTCAATCTGAACGCACCGTCGGGCATTTTAAATGCTAAATGTCTTTTTTAACAGATTTTTAATTATCTCAATAGAGACGAAGTTGGAATATTTATTGTAGGAGAACCGGGAAATCAAGGCACCTACAGGGCTTACGACCTGTCATCGGCTGGTTTACGTGATCACTTTATGCGCTTGCGCAATGTTCACCAATTATGCCTTTTAATGAGATTAATATTCTTTCAAAATTGAATTGATAGGGATCTCATTAAAAGGCATAATTGGTGAACGTTGCGCAAGCGCATAAAGTGATCACGTAAACCAGCCGATGACAGGTCGTAAGCCCTGTAGGTGCCTTGATTTCCCGGTTCTCCTACAATAAATATTCCAACTTCGTCTCTATTGAGATAATTAAAAATCTGTTAAAAAATATCTTTGACTCCCGACAGGAAAAAAATCCAATGTTTGCGCATATGCAATAATAAAAATATTCGATGCTAAATGTCATTTACACGGACCTGTAAATGACATTTGAGACGGAATCAATATTTGTACTCCAAAAGAGATCTATACGTTCAAAATACAGACTTCATTCTAGGGACTCACTGAGGGAGCTCTTTAAGGAGATCAAGATTCTCACAGTCACTAGTCAATATATTTATGAAAATATAATTTACGTAAGAAAAAAAACTATAATTTGTTTACCAGAGTTGAAGAACTTAATAATATACTGACTAGAAATAGAGATAAAATACATATATCCAAATATAGATTATAACACCAATTAAATATAGATTATGTAAACAATTCCTCTCCCATTATCTCCTCCTTTTCCTATTTTCCTCAAAGTCCCACCAAGCAATGACAAATATGTGTTCTTTTACTTTTATTCATTTATTAATTTATTTATAATTTATGTACATGTGTATGTATGTTATTTATAATTTATAATTTATAAAATACTTATTTAGTGAGAAATATAATTTATAATTTATACAATACTTATTTAGTGAGAAATAAATTGATAAAAAAATAAAATAAAGGAGTAAGACAAAAAAAAAATACAAAGAGAAAAATATGAAAAGAGAGTTTAAAAAAAAGAATAATAAAAATAACACCTCACATAGCAATGAGGAAAAGGAGGTTACGGAAGGATATAGAAGGAATTCAGGAACTATTTGACAAATAAAATTTTCTTACTTTTTTAATTAGATTAAGAATGTATAACATATATAGGTATGATAGTGTTTGTTTATAATTGTTAAAGTGCACTTCACTATTTAGTAATAATCTGTAAACAGTATTTGGTCCTTGAATTGTTTTGTATATGTAATTTATTGTTCTCTGTTATGACTGTTTGTTTTCAATTGAAATAAAAAAAAATAAAAAAATAAATCTTTTTTGGGGAAATGTATTAGAATTAGCAATAAGATTCCACAGAATATAACAAACTTAAAGGACAGAAAATTTAAATCTCATATTAAAGAAACTCTATATAAACTCTATATTAGAAAGGCATATTATAGACTAAAACAGTACATATATAACAAAGAAGCGTGTTGTTTATTGTTTCATGTTGTACCAGTAAGCCAGTGTACTAATAATAATATTTATTTTATTGTAGGTAAATTGTGTATGTGTGGTATTATAAATAATACCCTATCTCAGGTTTTAATTTATGCAGATATTTTCATACTGTTTTATGAATGTACGTATATTATTAATTTGCATTGCTAATTCTTCACCAAACTTTAACCCATCTTTCTGCTAAGATCTTCACCCCTTACAATAAGCAGAATTATCAGCAGCCGTCGGCGTGTTGATTACTAAGAATTGTTAATGAATAAATAAAATGTGAACTTAAAAATTCTATCGTCCATTGTGATACAGATAGGAGGATATTAGTGATGGGCATTTGATGCGATTCCCGAGAAGTATTGATCCTGCATTCACAGGTGTAGTCTTTCTTTTGATCTTGTATTTTCGATCGATTCTTGGTTTCGCAAACCCAGTATTTTTTTATTACTAACAACTTTTGCAATTTATTAAATAAAATAAGCATTCATTTCATAAGCCACAAAACGTATTCTGCAAAATAACCCTGTGGGCAAGGGACCCCTGGGAAGACCAAGGCAGAGATTGATAGACAATGTTACCCGAGATCTGAACATGCTGAATGCTTGTGATGACTGGGAGTCCACTGCAGATGACAGGAAGGCTTGGAAAGCTATTGTTCAGGAGGCTAAAGCTCTACCGGAGTTGTATGGCCATCGGAAGTAAGTAAGTAAGTTATTCATTTCATAATTTTCTAGTGCCGTCTTTCATTTCATTTCAAATATTTATAAAAAAATGTGCTATATCAAAGTCATAGGAACGTCAAGTCGAGCCTTTGTACGTGTGGAGAGTAATAGACAAAACATAATCGGTCAATTGTGTACTCCGTTAACACATACAAGTTTTGCACAACACAACTACACGTACATTGCGGTGGTGTGGTTCAACCAACTCGAAGCGAATCTGGGACTGGCACCTGCACATAATTATTTCAAAATAAAAGTATTTGTAAATTACATTCACTTCATTTTGTGTAGCAATAATTCTGTAGGTTTTTTTTTCTTTTGTTTTAAATGTTTCCTTTTTGCAGGTGGTGTGACATGGATAGACAGAATCCGCAATGAAGATATCAGAGGGTCATTCAAAGTGGTACCGATAACTGAAAAGCTGAAGGAAAGCAGGATGAGATGGTATGGTCACGTGATGTGCAGAGATGAAAAATATTCTGTAAAGAAAGCGCTGAACATCCCAGCTAGACCTAGGAATAGAGGCAGACCCACAGCGACATGGTGGTCCAGTATTGAGGAGGAGCTGGCAGCTCAGAGTGTTTCCGTTGTGACAACCAAGGACAGAAGATCCTGGCGCTTACGTACAAGGAGGCCTGAACCTGGATAAACAAGGATAGAGGGGCAAGAAGTTTTAAATGTTTACTTTACACACAAGTCCCTACTTTTACTCTGGTAAGGGAAATATGTTTTTATTTTCAATCTTTTTCTGTATCTTGTGATTGTGTTTTTGAATATGTCTTGTAATATAAATAAAATAAAATAAGGTAATATAAATAAAGTACATACATACATACATACCATCACGCCATGTCCCTTACGGGGTAGGCAGAGAGAACCGAACGCCATATCTTTCTATCCTGGCACACATTCATCGCCTCGTCAACATTCATGCATCGTCTCATACATGTTCGTCTATTGTACATGCTTCTAACATTTCCGTCTTTCAGAATATCGTTCACATGGTCGTGCCATCCCTTTCTTGGGCGGCCCCGGCCTCTCAATCCATTCCTATCCGCATTGTATATTTTCTTCGTCAGGCGTTCCTCATTCATTCTACCCATGTGGCCAAACCATCTCAGTGTGTTCACTTTCATTCTATTAATGATATCTTTCTTCATCTTACATTCTTTTCTTATGTTCTCATTTCTTACCCTGTCATACATCGTTCTATTGCAGATTCTTCTTAGCGATCTCATTTCAACAGCATTTATTCTGCTTTCGTGCGACTTCTGCCATGTCCAGGTTTCACTTGCATACGTCAATGTCGGCACTAAGATAGCGTTATGAATGGCAACTTTGGCAGCCTTTGATATGTTGCGATCATTCATAACTGGTCTCAGTGCTCCATTCATTCTGTTTCCTGCCATAACTCTTCTTTCGATATCCTTATCAGGTCGTCCATTCCGTTGAAACATGCTTCCCAGATATACATACTCGTCGACTTGCTCGAGCCATTCATTCTCTACTCTTATTTTACACGCTGTTCTGCTTTCGCTCTTTTCAAAGACCATTACCTTTGATTTGCTGGCATTCATTCTCAGACCGTTCTCTATGCATCCTTCATATACCATGGTTACGATATAAATAAAGTATAAATAAAGTCATTATTTATAATAATTAAACATGAAAAAATCGGGTTTAATTTCAATTAAAACACCATGTTTCTTTTGTGCTGCTCACTTCGTTTCTACGAAAGCTATTTTATCGTATTAGGACATTATCAATACTATCATCAAGTATTCTTTAGGATATTATCAAGACTATCATCAAGTATTCTTGAGGATATTATCAAGACTATCATCAAGTATTCTTTAGGATATTATCAAGACTATCATCAAGTATTCTTGAGGATATTATCAAGACTATCATCAAGTATTCTTGAGGATATTATCAAGACTATCATCAAGTATTCTTTAGGATATTATCAAGACTATCATCAAGTATTCTTGAGGATATTATCAAGACTATCATCAAGTATTCTTTAGGATATTATCAAGACTATCATCAAGTATTCTTGAGGATATTATCAAGACTATCATCAAGTATTCTTGAGGATATTATCAAGACTATCATCAAGTATTCTTTAGGATATTATCAAGACTATCATCAAGTATTCTTGAGGATATTATCAAGACTATCATCAAGTATTCTTTAGGATATTATCAAGACTATCATCAAGTATTCTTGAGGATATTATCAAGACTATCATCAAGTATTCTTGAGGATATTATCAAGACTATCATCAAGTATTCTTTAGGATATTATCAAGACTATCATCAAGTATTCTTGAGGATATTATCAAGACTATCATCAAGTATTCTTTAGGATATTATCAAGACTATCATCAAGTATTCTTGAGGATATTATCAAGACTATCATCAAGTATTCTTGAGGATATTATCAAGACTATCATCAAGTATTCTTTAGGATATTATCAAGACTATCATCAAGTATTCTTGAGGATATTATCAAGACTATCATCAAGTATTCTTTAGGATATTATCAAGACTATCATCAAGTATTCTTGAGGATATTATCAAGACTATCATCAAGTATTCTTTAGGATATTATCACGACTATCATCAAGTATTCTTTAGGATATTATCATGTGCAGTCGCGGTTTATACAAGACCAAGATTGTAAGACTTGCAAGATTTTGCTCATCACTAGACAATAAACACAAGTAGGTGGGGACGTAATTGACAATTCCGCAAAATTTCGGCTTAGGGAGATAATATTTTGAGCGTTAGGATTCCGAAATTCGTCGTTGACAAAAGGTCAAAGATTCTAAATAAGTTTACAGTAGGTTTGATTTTGTTTATAACAAAGTGTATTAAACCTATCTGAGTAGAACCCACACTAATCGTTCAACAAAGTAAAAATTCTAACGTTTTTTAATTTTCAACGAATTGGTATAGTATGCTTTCAATTAACGTTAAGAGCTTTTTAATTTTAAAGTAAAAGAATATTTTTTTTAACATTTATATGAGAACTGGGAGACCAGGCATCTCCAGGCCTCACGAGTTGCATGTATCACTTGATGGCAGTAGTACGTATAGTTGAAGAATATTGAAATTCAAATTTTATGAAACGATGTCATCACTAAATTCAATTTTTACAAAATATGTTAAGAAAATTTCGAGATGCACTACTATTTTAAGAAAAATTAAATTATCTTGTTGAAGTGTTTTGGCTTTTTCATCGGCATCCATATTTTTTTTTATTTTTAGTGAAAACCAACAGCTTCAATAATGTAACAAAAATTAAACATACACTGAAAAAATAATTGTGACCATCGAACTGGCTACCTGCGTTTTTAGTCAAACCTTTGTTATTAGTAATAAAAGTTTATCTGTTTATGACTGCACTGTTTGGTTAAACACACAAAATATTTAGTAGCATAAAACGAATTGTTTTGTAGTCACTATAGTTCAGTTAATTTTAACATAACTTTTTTTTTCAGTGTATATAACAGGGCGTGCCTAGAACCTTTGGACTAGGCAAACCCTGAAAGAAAATTGGGAAATGTCAAAAATTTAATGTTTTTTAGCATCGCTGTTCATTTGAGTAGCCATAAAATTTATTTTAAAATCACATACCAAAATAATATTTACATTTGTGTCCCTGTCAAGCATCGTCTCTATAAACGGTTCAATGTTTAATCTTGTGGTATGGTTTCAATAAAACAGACAAAAAATATTAGTTCTTGAATTTTTTTTACATAAAATTCATAGGCAAGCCAAGATTTTCGGCTTCTATAAACAATTTCGCTACTAAATTATATAAATAAAGACTTAAATCTTCTACACCACGACAGTATAAACTTAAAGCTAAGACAATGAATGGTCGAGTGTTATATGTGGTCAGTGCTGCTTAATGGGGTGGAGGCGTGGACTCTCAAAGTTAATATTATAAACCGCCTTGAAGCATTTGAAATGTGGATCCACCGCAGAATGCTGAGAATACCAAGGACTGAGATGGTCATTAACACTGAAGTACTACGTAGAGCCAACACCAACAGAGAATTATTCACCAATGTTAAGATCCGTAAAGTGTCGTACTTCGGCCATATTCAGAGAGGAAAAAATATACCATCCTTCAGCTTGTCATAAAGGGGATGGTCGAGGGTCGTAGAGGGTTCGAAAGAAGGCAACTTTCCTGGCTTCGAAACATCCGGGAATGGACCGGTATGAGAACTGTATTCATAGCTCTGATTTTTTTAGCTCTTCTTTTGAAGTACATTCAGCTAGACTATGGAATAGTCTAAGTCATGATATTACGTCGTCTATCTCATTAAACATCTTCAAGAAAAGGCTAAAGCAAAAATATTTATCAGACAATACCTGATTACATCTTCCTCTCCTCTTCCTTTCATCATCCTTTAGTTTTCCTATCATTGCTATGAATTGTTCTTATATGCTCTCTTCTTTCTTTTTTTACTTTTCGTCTGCTATCTTTGTTTATTTTTGTAACGTGATTAACTTATTGCCATAGTACACACTGTTTTGTATATTTAACATTAACTCTGGTTAGTTGGAAGAAATTGCCATTAGGAAATAAGCCCGCCAGTGCACTAATTATATCTACAGAAGGTAAAAATAAATAAAATAAACTGAGGGAGGAGTAGTTTCGCACTATCTCTCATTCATTCTTTCCATGTGGCCAAACCGTCTCAATGTGTTGATTTTCATTTCGTTAATTACATATTTCTGTATGTACGTATTCATCATACATTCAATCCACGTTTAGTACCCTGTCATACATCGATCTATTACAAATTTGCCCTAGCGATCTTATTTCAACTACATTTATCAGAAGGTGCGATAGGAAATTATTAAAAAAATACCTGTATTAATGTATGTGTGGTGTGTGTAATTGTTCGAAACATTAAAGCCTTTATTACAGCATTTGGTAAAATATGATCCAGTTGATTGTAGGGTTGGTCATTGAAAATCACTCAAATATCAATCAACCTACTATTAAAGTGTCCACTAACTAATGTCTGTCGGTCGTTGGATGCGAATTAATACAAAGTACATAATTATATTATATTATGTTCGTTTTGGTGCCCATAGCCGAATTGTCCAAAGGATAGAATAATTAATTAATATGACCTTAGTGGAATATTGATGTTATGGACGGTCATAAAATACTAATAACCGATTATCACCTTTTACAAAATGATCAGACAATCAATACCCAATATTCAGAGGTCCTTGACCTCAATAAGGTCGGTCTGTGACCCGTTCGAATTCCAAACGGGTCATCCCCAACCAAACAGAGACAATTTAAATGAGAAAAGTTTTTACCGTCTTATGTATTTAGGATTTTTTTCTTGGCGATGAGCTTTTTATAATAATACTGATTGATCGTTTTGGTTCGTTGCGTCTTCTTCTTCTGGGTCACAATCCTAGGATTGGTCTGCGCCAAACACTCGATCTTTCCACTTACCTATATCGTCCGCCAGTCTCTTTGTAACTGCTACAGCGCACGTCACCGATTATCTGGTCTATATAGTTCTATCTGAGGTGACCTCTACAGTTATCCCCATCAATCATTCCTTCGACGATGGTGAAAAGCAGGCCTGGGTGCCGGATGTTGTGGCCTATCCAAGTTGTTCTCTGTTGGGCAATTCTTTTCATAAGTTGCCTTGTCTCTCCAACCCTACTTAGTAACTCGTCGTTGCTGATGTGTTCTGACCAGTGAACTTTAGCCATGCGTCTGTAGCACCACATCTCAATCGCAGACAGACGTCCCGTTTCGCGTTGGCTGATGGTCCATGTTTCACAACCATATAGCAGTACACTCCAGACAAGAGTCTTGATCAAATTTTTCCTAATTTTGATGGAAATTTTAGGGGATTCAAAAATTGTTGATCTTTTGTTGAAGGCGACTCTTGCGTACAATCCGAAAAAGGGGTCACAACGTAAAATTAACACTCAACTGAGGTGATTATACAACTAATAAAAGGGGTCACAACGTAAAATTAACACTCAACTGAGGTGATTATACAACTAATAAAAGGGGTCACAACGTAAAATTAACACTCAACTGAGGTGATTATACAACTAATAAAAGGGGTCACAACGTAAAATTAACACTCAACTGAGGTGATTATACAACTAATAAAAGGGGTCACAACGTAAAATTAACACTCAACTGAGGTGATTATACAACTAATAAAAGGGGTCACAACGTAAAATTAACACTCAAATGAGGTGATTATAAAACTAATACAGATCAAGCCGCATTTCTGCTCCTAGGGTCGTATTACGGGAGTTATTTAAGAATAATGTAAGAAAAAGTTAAGATCCCGTAAGCAGTATTCTCGCAGTACGGGACAAAATAAGTGAATAATTTAGGTATACCTATAATACTTTAATGCATTGAAGTATTACACGTGATGATAATACTAAAAGAAAGCATGAAGAATTCAATTGTAGTGATAATATAAAATATTAAAAGCGATGGGTGGATGGCAGAGCGGTTAGCGCGCTGGGTTAGTAATCCAGTGGTCGCGAGTTCGAATCCTGCCTCGACCGATCTCGTTCACCTATAGGACAAGCATTTATGCTTAATTTAGGGAACGTAGGAAGATGTATATGTACTTGTTTAACAAGGACATATTCATTTTTTTATATTAAAAAAAAATGAATATTGGAAGCATTCATTTTAGGTGATAATAATATTATTTTAAATCATGATTCATTCAATTTAGGTGATATTTTTTTACTATTAAAAAGCATGACGTGTTGAAGGCCTTTGTGGCTCAGTAAGTTAGGTATCTGACTGCTGATCTAAGGGTCCCGGGTTCGATTCCCGGTAGAGACACAGTTTACAATTGTGTTTTCTGTCTGGATCTGTGAGACGATTAATATCGTTAGTCTCCAGAATGTGGCAATTTGTAATTGGGTGCGTGTTAAATTAATATTTGACATAGTACCTGTTTGTTGCCCAAGAAGCAGTATAAAATAAAATAAAAAAATTAAATTAAAGTGATAATAAAACTATATTAAAGTAAAAAGTATTCAATTAAGGTGATAAAAAAACTCTACCAAAGTAAGACGTTTTAAATAAAGTGATAATAAACAATTATAAACAATCACAGATTCAATTAAGGTGATAGTAAAACTATAACAAATAATGGAGCATTCAATTAAGCTGATAGTAAAACTATAACGATCAATGAAGCATTCAATTAAGCTGATAGTAAAACTATGACAAATAATGACGCATTCAAATAAGGTGATAGTAAAACTATAACAAATAATGAAGCATTCAATTAAGCTGATAGTAAAACTATAACGAAAAATGAAGCATTCAATTAAGCTGATAGTAAAACTATAGCAAACAATGACGCATTCAATTAAGGTGATAGTAAAACTATAACTAACAATGACGCATTCAATTAAGGTGATAGTAAAACTATAACGAACAATGAAGCATTCCATTAAGCTGATAGTTAAAATATAACAAACAATGACGCATTCAATTAAGGTGATTATAAAACTATAACAAAACATTACGTGTTCAATTAAAGGGATAATAACTAGCATGACGTGTTCAATTAAGGTGATAAAAAAACTATAACAAATTATAACGTTTGCAATTAAGGTGATAATAAAACTATAACAAATCATTAAAAATTAAATTAAGGTGAAAATACAATTATAACAAATTATAACGTTTGCAATTAAGGTGATAATAAAACTATAACAAATCATTAAAAATTAAATTAAGGTGAAAATAAAACTATGACAAATAATAATGTATGCAATTAAGGTGATAAAAAAACTATAACAAATCATTAAAAATTAAATTAAGGTGAAAATAAAACTATGACAAATAATAATGTATGCAATTAAGGTGATAATAAAACTATAACAAATCATTAAAAATTAAATTAAGGTGAAAATATAACTATGACAAATATTAATGTAGGCAATTAAGGTGATAATGAAACTATAACAAATCATGACGTTTTAATTTAAGTTGAAAATAAAAATAAAACTATGGCAAACAATGAATTATTAAATTAAGGTGATAATACAACTACAACAAAGCATGGTGTATAATTGAGGATGACTTATTTAATTGAGGTGATAATAACATAATTAATTAATAAATTATCGTAGTTCCTACTTAAAAAAACAAATTCCTCCTCCTTTTTTAAGTCGGTTAAAAAAGGATGACGTATTCAACTGAAGTTATAATAATACCATTACTAATGATGACATACTCAATTGAGGTTATAATATTACTATAATAACGTACATATTGAATTGAGGTGATAATATTTTTTTTTATTATATTGCCTTTTCAATATAAGTTCGTGATCTCATTTTAAACTTCGCTAAAGTAAACCTCGAATTTTATTTAAATTATATACCTAATAATATTTAGGTATCTGTGCTTCAATATGTCCTGGTTTTATTAAAATATTGTGGGGTGTGTATTTTTGGAAACATGTGTTCGGGACGTTTAAAGCATAATAAAGGTTTTTTTTTATATATTCTGTCACAAAGGGAAGTGGCGTAATAAGGAAAGTGGGTATAAAGAAACCCCAAAACCATAATAAGGGTACTGGGTGTATACTGTACACTCACCGGAGGAAATTGTAACCTAATTTTACTTTTTTATCGTTTGTGACACCAAACAAACGGAAAAATAATTCAATTTTGATTTCCTGTTTTGAATGTACGTTAATTATGTGTTTGTTTAAATGTCAAAAGATGAGTTGATGGGTAAAACGTTTATATATTGTATTTGTATTGCTTCGCCGGAAAATTTCTTATGTAAAATATTTGCCTTAAACGTGTTCAATAACAAATTGTCACATGTTAAACACATGTTGTTTACAGGCCAAGAGATCTAGCTCAAAATCATGTTGAAAAAAACAAAACAGCAAAGTAAATTGAACCCGGACATACGGTTGAAGTCAGATGTTAACTAACTAAGCCACAAATACCGATTTAATAGTAATAAGAAAAAACGATCTTGTACAGGTACTCGTTTATCATATTTGTTTATATTATGTACAAAAAGTTATATAAATAAATAAATAAATATTATATTTGAATGAAAAACTTTGCGAATTACCATGAAACTTTTTTTATAACACTGGGAACTAACCTAGGAAACTAGCCCAACAAGAAAATCCTGTAAATCAGTGTATGCTAGATACTGTAATGTAATTTACTTAAATCAGTGCATGATATATACTTTTACATACATCAGTGTATGATAGATACTGTTACTGATATTTACTTAAATCAGTGTGTAGTAGAAACTGTAACTGATATTTAATTAAATCAGTGTATGATACATACTGTAACTGTACTTTTATTTACTTAAATCAGTGTATGATAGATACTTTTACTTACATCAGTGTATGATAGATACTTTTACTTACATCAGTGTATGATAGATATAATGACTGATATTAACAAAATTAGTGTATGATATATGCTGATATTTACTTAAATCAGTGTACAATAGAAACTGTAACTGATATTTAATTAATTCAGTGTATGATAGATACTTTTAGTTACATCAGTGAATGATAGATAGTTTTACTTACATCAGTGTATGATATATACTTTTACTAACATCTGTTTTTGATAAATACTTTTATTCAAATCAGTGTATGATAGATATTTTTTTCTTACATCAGTGTATGAAAGATAATTTTTCTTACATCAGTGTATGATAGATAATTTTACTTACATCAGTGTATGATAAATAATTTTATATGTATGATAGATACTGTAACTGATATTTACTTAAATTAGTGTAAAATAGACACTAACTGATATTTATTTAAATTAAGAAATCATTATGCAAATTATAAATGAATTGAAAATTTTGAGTGACTCCGAACAATTTACATTTGAATTTAACTGTAAAAAATGATAATTTACAATTTACATTTTAATCCCTTAAACGACTGTCCAAATGTATGAAATAATATGAAATATCAAAAGAAAACAATCTGAGTTTAATACGATACAATCATACAATCATATGGGAAGATAAAAGTTGGAGGCGAAGACTGGTGGAGGCCAAAGTTCTATTGTTGTATGGGCTGTAGCGCCAAGAAGTAGAGAGAGTAGAATATTTTCTTCAAACAAAGCCACGAAAACATACGGACGAATAAGTCAGTTTTATTTTACGAGATCCGTTCTATCTAAGTTCAATGGACACTGCCTAACTAACCAGAGATAGTTTAATTACGAGAAGAGCTTTCTTAATTAACTAATGGGTACAAAATACTTATTGGAAAAACAAACAGATAACAGGGTTTATTTTTTGTAATTGCGTGTTTGAAATGTCATTTTGCTTTTAATTCAATAGAGGATATTGTACGTGGATCTGTGAAACGATAAATATCGTAAGTCTCGTTAATGTGGTAACTTGTTATTGGGTGCGTGTTAAATTAATATTTGACATTGTTATTTTTTATTTTATTTAATGTAGTTTCTCGGACAAGTGGTATGTCAAATATTAATTAAACACGCACCCAATAACAAGTTGCCACGTGCTGGAGACTTACGATATATATCGTCTCATAGATCCAGAATGAAAACACAATCAAAAATTGTGTCTCCACCGGCAATCAAACCCGGGACCCTTGGATTAGTAGTCAGATACCTAACCAATTGAGCCACGAAGGCTGACGATACATAGAAAAACACGAACATTTATAATCATTTCAAGTCTGGTGGTGAATTTCGTAAACTTGAGTAGTGTCAATAAACCAACCATTTTTTATGGGTTTCCTTCTTACATTATTTTTCAATTTTATTTTATTTTAAATATTTTTTAAAGCATTTCCGCAAAAAAAAACTTTCCAGTAATAAAGACGGGTTATTTTATAACAGATTTTTTAATTATCTCAATAGAGACGAAGTTGGAATATTTATTGTAGGAGAACCGGGAAATCAAGGCACCTACAGGGCTTACGACCTGTCATCGGCTGGTTTACGTGATCACTTTATGCGCTTGCGCAACGTTCACCAATTATGCCTTTTTAATGAGATCCCTATCAATTCAGTTTTGAAAGAATTGATAGGGATCTCATTAAAAAGGCATAATTGGTGAACGTTGCGCAAGCGCATAAAGTGATCACGTAAACCAGCCGATGACAGGTCGTAAGCCCTGTAGGTGCCTTGATTTCCCGGTTCTCCTACAATAAATATTCCAACTTCGTCTCTATTGAGATAATTAAAAAATCTGATAAAAAATATCTTTGACTCCCGACAGGGAAAAAAATCCAATGTTTGCGCATATGCAATAATAAAAATATTCAAAGACGGGTTAATTTTATTTTATCGATTTACTTTATGTACATTCATTCATACATTCATACCATCACGGCATATCCCACAATGTGGGGTAACCAGCGAAAGGTGTGCGGGTGTGCATTGCCTTATAAAAGGGAGCACAACATATCTGTGTATACCCACACGCCAGTCTCGTCTCACCTAAAAAGGCACTATATTCAGAATGGGTGGTGAACCTCATTGCTGAACTATGTGAGATGTTATTGTTGCCTGTTATATTTTCGATTACCCGGCTCTTACGCTACACTCGAAAACAATAATAGAAAAGAGTGGAAGCACTATTTATGTACATATTTATGTACATAATATGTATAAACAAATATAATGCACACTGGCGGGCTTATTGCCATTAGGCAATTTTTTTCCAACCAACCAGATTATCCAGTGACAGAATTATATATGTACATAGATCAACAAAAAATGAAAGCTAAAAAAGAACAAAGAAAATATACATCATAGCAAAAAAAAGGATTGGGAAAGAACAAGAAGAGGAAATCGAGATCAGGGGGGGCAAGTCTGGTTCGACCGGCGAAATCAAAACCCCAGTGATTACCCATATCATGGATATAATTATAGTATGGAGTTCTATGACATCTAATGATATTGTAGAACTCCATATAATAATTATATCCATGATATGGGTAATCACGGTGGTTTTGATTTCGCCGATTGAACCAGACCTGCCCCCAGGTGGGCAAGTCTGGTCCGATCGGCGAAATCAAAACCATAGTGATTACCCATATCATGGATATAATTATCGTATGGAATTCTATGACATCTAAAGATATTATAGAACTCTAAACAATAATTATATCCATGATATGGGTAATCGTGAGGGTTTTGATTTCACCAATTGAACCAGACTTGCCCCCCAGGTGTTTATAGGGATAAATATTCCTTCTTTTGTAAATATTACGTAGCAAGTCTTTTCTTGAAAATGGAAAGCGAGTTTGACGAATTTATATTAGGACTCAAATTATTCCAAAGTCTTGCTGAACGTACTTCAAAGGGAGAGTTGAAAAAATCACCAAGGTGATTTGGGATAGTTAATGTAGTACGTTCAGTAGATCAAAGCGATAGGCTTATTGATATTTTCTATTGATGTAAGAATTATTGCGATCGGCAATGGACAAGACTATTTTCTTTCATTTGGCACAAATCACATGAAAATCTGTTCGAATAAACCGAAAAAACACCACCGCCATCTATGAAGTGATGAAGAATCCTTTTTGTAAAGCCATCTATTGAGACATTTATTTGTAAACAATTCTGTTGAATCAAGGTTATTTTAAAGAGAGAAACTAGGAAATCTAGCTCGAACGAGGATGCAGTCTTTAATTATAAATTAAGCTCCAAAGAGTGGGTATTTGATACTATGTTAGAAATACACAGTAATTATGGAGTCGTATAAGTTTCCAGAAGGAATTCCATTTATGAGCTATTTCCCGATAATTGGCGTTAGTTCCAAGCGAGAGAGAGAGGGAGAAAGATACGCCAGAGAGTAGAGTCTGGTCTAATAATATTGTAGCTGATGTCACGGTCAATATTGCTGGTGCAAGTTCAGGCAGCCTCGGTGGCTGACACCCACCTGGCTCCCGGTGACCCGACATTGACCTCACACACTCCCGGGTCACTGCCAAACCAGATCGATCCACTCCGAGGGTGTGTGGAACTCATTCAGCGAAACAACAGGTAGCTGAGCTATATTTTACTCTACACTTCAATGAAATGCAGGAGAAGCAGGTATGATCTTATAATTTTGAAGGATAGGTACTAACCTATATTTTTTTTATTTTAACGATTACACCGGCTTAGAATAGTGCTTCCACCCTTTTCTTTTATCATCATTAAGGAGTGTCCCGTAAGAGCCGGGTATTCGAATAGGTAAAACAACATCTCACATAATTCAGCAATGAGGTTCACCACCCATTCTGAATGTAGTGCCTTTTTATGTGAGACGCTTATAATGTGTTGGGATACTCATGTGTCGTGCTTACTTCTTGGGATACTCAAGTGAATACACATTCGCACATCTGTCACTGGTTACCCCACATTATTTGAGGAAATACTGTGATGGTATGTATGTATTTATGTACTTCACCTTGTGCTGGTTTATAGAGAAGATTTTTTTATTGCCTATATTTTTTTATCCTTTAAATTCAAATACAGAACACTTAAAAGAAAAATACATACCTGTGAAACAATTTAAATGGTAGCAGGTAGGTACATAAATATTAAATTACACTATGCAGTATGTTAAAAGAAAACTCTGTACCCCTTGATATTCATACACGATTTTCCAATGATTTCAAAATTTAATGAATTACGGTCAAATTAGACCTCTGCGCTATCACTAGTTTTAATTAAACAATTTGTAAAAAAAATAAGAAATGAGGAAAATTAACATATAAAGATGACATGGCCACTTGGGAGGAATAATGAAGAACGCATGACAGGAACGGAATTAGAGGTCGAGAGCGCTCAAGAAAAGGATGGCATGACCGTGTGAACGATATTCTGAAAGATGGAAATGAAAGAAGCGTGAACAATATACGATCATGTATAAGACGATGCATGAATGTTGCCAAAGCGATGAATCTGTATCAAGATTTGATTGATAGCAATAAATATGGCGGCAGTATATCTAGGATTAAATACATATATAAATAAACATTTATTGAGATGAAAAGAAGTTTTCATACAAATACATAGACATATATCAACAAATGAAAAGAAAAACAAACTTTCTGACTCAAAAGGACCATGTTCAGTTATGTATGTTGCAGGGAGACAAGCCTCCCAGCAGCTGATTGAGCAGCATGATACTATTGCTTATGTATTATAATATAAATATAAAAAATGCTCCAAAAATACACATATAAATAAACATACACGCACATACACATTTATTTATACACACCCACACACATAAATACACATTAATTCTTACATACTTCACAATATGATTGCGATGCCAGAAGCATCGCTCGACAATTCTCTTTAAAAAATAGATTTTATCCATTATGCCTTCTTATTGAGTTCACAGGATATACAATATTCAAATGAATGGAATTGAATTGATGACATAATAATTCCTATTCTATATCTTTTTAAGAACGTTTCGGCTAAAATAGGCGTATTTCTATTCCAATTAGTCCAAGTTGGTATTCTATAACGCTGAAATAGGAACGTTCTTATTTCGGAACGTTGCTACTCCAAGTCACGAATTAGTTCAATCCCTATTTTATAATTGAATTTTAGTCGAATCAACTGTCAAAACGTTCCTAATTTTAGTTCACACCTAATTGGAAGCGTACAAGTTGAAAACATCACTTGTGTACGAAAATAAATTGAAATGAATAATTTACACGTGTTGCGTTATGTTGAAAATAAAAACCCAAGAATATCAGCGCAGACCAATCGAAATGTTAGGTTAGGCGACATGACGGCGACATGAAATAAATAAACATGGCCTAACAGTGCGCAGCACGCATGCGCAGTCTGCGCAATAGATTATTTGAGTTAAAATTACTATCTACGGTGCACTAATTTTGTAGATTTTAGTTTTAGGAACAACGGCAGTTACATAATACGAAATTAAGTTCAAATGTCTTTGATTCTAAAATTTTTGAACGTTCCTATTTTATTCCAAAAAGTTACTGAATTGGATGTAATAAATAAGTCATAAGGGGTGCCGGTGCCTGATTTCCCATGAATAATATACTTCCTTCGAATGAGTTACAACGATTCAAGTATTTAACCTTGTTTATGTATGAATGAAAATTGTACCTATCGATTAAGTATATCTTGACCTTGTCATAGTTTTCTTTATAGATAGGTACATATCAAATGCACCTTAGTATATAGTTTTATTGAAAGTCAAACGTAAGACGTTTGATTCATTTTCAATATCGCAAGTTAATAGTCAAAGTCTTTTTCCAATAACAGTATTGTTAAGTGATTCAAGGTAAGCCTTTTAAGTACATTATAAACGATTGCAAACTCTAGGTTGATTAAAAATTGATAATATGTAGGTAATTATGTTTTGAAAGAAATGAAATAAATTGATGATAAATTAATATAGGCATAAACACCTAATAGTCTAAGAGATGCCAACATAAAAAAAATATTGGCTGGTTTTTGGTATTTCCTTCTTTATTAAATATACAGGTATGAAAAAGGTTAGTACTGTACCTAGGCATGAAAGAGTCTGAAAGTCTGGCATTATCTGGTCAGAATATACATATTTCGTCCTAGGTGACATAAAAGAGAACAGAATGACCTATCATTTAACGACAAAGAGAGCTGACCCCAAAAATCGCCACAAAGAGTTGGTCTGTGCCGATTGTTAGAGTCAGCTCTCTTAGTCCTTAAATGATAGGTCATTCTTGCCTGTATTATGTCACCTAGGCCATGTCTTTGCAGTTGGTTTAATCTTTGTGTGATCCAGGAATATTTGGGTCTTACTCTGGATGTAACTTGAAACGTTACATTTGATAAAATAAATCCTAATTGGTATAATTATTTAAATTGGTTTAGTGTGCCTTAAAGTTATAATTATTAAATAAATAAAAAATATATCAAAACTGCTCACTCGCTTTGAGACTGTCCGTAATACGCCGTCATTTAAATTTCTAAAAAAAAATTTTTTACGTGAAATATAAAATAAAATAAAATATTTCCAGAGTAACAAAAAAACCCATCGGATTTTTTCCCGTTTTAATTTTCCTTTGGCATTCGAATAAAAATTTATTGTGAATTTTATTAATCGCTAGAGATTGTGAAGGTATGGTCGACGAAGAAACAGCAAAGAGGAAAGAAAAAAAGATTAATGCCTGTATTCAGAGAAAAATACGAGTATTGAGGAGGCCTCAGGCCTTCGAGGTACTTGCAGGTAGGTATGTGTCGCCCTTGACGTGCCCTCAAGTAAAGTCTACACGTTAAGAAAAGCCTAGATACTGAAGAAATTTTTCGTCATACAAAGATTTACTTTCTTTTATTTCATTCTGGGAACAGACAGTTATATACAATTTGTAAGAAAACATAAAACACAATATTGAAGGAAAGTTACAATCAAATAAACAAATAGGAAAACAACATATCTTTTAAATTTATTCGACAGAAATGATCAATGTTCTAGTAGGTATTTAAAATCTTCTGTCTCCTATTGTTTTATTATTTGACACATGAAGGAATGTCTGCTACAGCTATGGCTGCCTCTCTTCTTCTCCACTCCGCCCTGTCCTCTGTCAGCCTCTTCATCTCCACGTAGCTACTACAGCACATGTCGTCGATCATCTGGTCCATATAGCTCTTAGCTCTAAGGAATTTACGCATTTTCAAAATAACAGAATGCGAACGCACTTGCCTTGAACAGACATATTTATCTCTGCATAACAAAATTATGTGTACACGAAGGTAAATAAATAAATCTTCTTCTTCTTCTTCAGCTTGTTCTTTTCCATTTTCGGACATAGGCCTCCCCCTTGATCCTCCACAACTCCCTGTCTTGGGCACCAACGCGTCTTCGGCTTGTTCTCGGTCGCCATTCTACGATCTTCTTGGTCCATCGTGAATCCTGGCATCTGGCAATATGCCCAGCCCAGCTCCATTTAAGACCAACGACCCTTTCCGCTACATCGGCTACTTTGGTTCTTTCTCTTATCATGACATTCTGAATTCTGTCCCTTATTGTAATACCCAGAAACTTTCTCTCAATAGCTTTGTGTCACTAACAGCTTTTGCATTATTCGTTTGGTTAGGACCGATGTTTCCATTCCATAAGTAAGCACTGGAAGAATACATGCATCGATTAGCTTCTTTTTCAAGTACCTAATGGGAGTATTTAAGGGATTTCAGAATATATGATAATTTCCCAAAAGCTGCCCAGACAAGGCTACATCTTATCTTTATTTCTGTCTCTTCATTTTCTTTGGAAAGCATCACGGTAAAGCCTAGATATATGTATAATATTATCAGGACCAGGAACTTTTGAATAAATAAATACATATTGTTGAAATTCTTGAGGTTACCTCAAGGGACGTCACACGTCACATTCGTTTTGAATATTGAATCCATATTCAGGTGTCTTGAAGGCCTGAGGTTTCCTCGAGATTTGCCTGTGAATACTGGTTTATAAGAGTTCGGCAGAGGAATAACAAGATGAATTAGGAGGAAGGTTTGTATTTTCGGGTGACTGAATTTAATTTCTTTGATATTACTTTTTAGTTCCTAGATATTTTTTATATCACCTTATTATTTTGACAGTATCATATTATGACTATTATTAAGAAATAATGAGATATTTATTGCGCTGTAATAAATGCGATTTTTTTTAATATAATAATCTCAATATTTAAAAATCTCGTGTCACGATGTTCGTACATGCTAATCTCAGAAATCGCACAACCGATTACAATGAAATTTTAAATTTGAAAAGTTGGTTCCGGATTGAAAGATACGATAGTTTTGAACTCGATAGGTGACGCTATTATCAAGATTTCAAAAAATACGTATTGATTTGTTCAACGAGTTTTTTTATATATAGTTAGAATTCTCAACAAAAAAATATATATTATAACCACAAATTTTTGACTTTCCTATACTCCCCAATATTATTTTTTCTTTCCTTTTGATTATTTTTTGATGTATCTAAATCTAATTATTGTGCAGATTTTTTTTTAATTAATTGTTTTTACATGAATTGATTTTTTGTTTTGTTTAATTGCTTCTTTTGTACGATGCTTAGTTATGTCATATGACATAGTATTAAATGTAAAATTGGTACCTAGTTAAAGGGACCCAATGAACCTATATAGTTTTTATCTGCTTGGATTATTAACTAGGAAATTGATTGCAAAACGCGATCTCAAATATAATTAATAAAAGAATATTCTATAAGGTGTAATTTCTAAAAAGGAATCAGTAACATCCAGAGAAGGTTGTAACAGTCAGAAGGTGGTATCAGTAACAGAGATACGATCTGAAAGTAATACAATCCAACATATTTCCCTAGGCCTTTGATATAATGAACTCCTTTGAAGATTCGAAGATCGCTCTTTAACTCTTTGATAAATCAAGCCACGTATCTTTGTATTATGATAGGTACCTATATTTTTATTGATCTAGAACATTTCATCCCTTCACGTGGTTAAATCTGATATTGATAATTCAGCAATTTATAAGTTTTACCAAATACGGAACGCTAACGTTTAATGCTTCATCTCATCCATAAACTTGTTTATATGAACCAATGAAGATGAACTATGTATGAATTTGCTATTAAAGCATATTCCATTATTTAACTTTATATTTATTATTTTTAATTTTTATTAAGTTCACATATACAAAATATATAAAACAATCAAACTATATAGAAAAGATGCACAATAAGACAAAACATATTTCCCTTTACCAGAGTACAAGCACTCGTGTGTAAAGGAGACAATTTAATACAAAAGACACAAAATATTATATAGGTATACATAATTATTATCTATACAAAAAGAAGTTTTTTTTTTAAATTTATGGCTATTCACCCCGATCGGGTGTTATTTGCCAAAAAAAGTATAAATTATTTAGTTAACTGTTTTGTGTGTGGAGTTTATGAAAACTGTTCATTTTAGATCTTTATTAGGTTATTTTTAATAAATCTGACAGTCAAGATGTATATGTTTTTGGAATTGGAAGCCAAAAGAGACCTTATATTCACTGGCATTGGCGTTTTAATTCTAATTAAATCAGTATAAAAAATTGAAAACGCGTTTCTTAATGGACATTCAAAAAATATGTGATCTAGCGTTTCGTCGTTAGTTCTGCACTTGCATAAATTGGACTCAATAACTCCAATCCTTGCCAAATGCTCACCAGTAGAACAATGTCCGAGGCGCACTCGACATAGCACACTGGTCGCATGTTTGTCGAATATCATTTAACTGAACCACGGCTTTCTGGCTAGTCTTGGCTGAGTCTCTCTATACAGCCTGCCCTACGTTTGAGAGACAAAGTCCCAGTGAGCCTGCCAATTCTCCATTAGGCGCGTCTTTATATTAGGAAGAATATCTTTTTTATAATGAAGGGGTGAGTCAAAAAGAATTTAATATAATTTACATACATACATACATACCATCACGCCATGTCCCTTGCGGGGTAGGTAGAGAGAACCAAACGCCACATTTTTCTATCCTGGCACGCATTTCTCGCCTCGTCCACATTCATGCATCGTCTCATACATTTTCGTCTGTTGCTCACACTTCTGACATTTCCGTCTTTCAGAATATCGTTCACATGGTCGTTCCATCCCTTTCTTGGGCGTCCCCGACCTCCCATTCCATTCCTTTCCGCTCTGTATATTTTCTTCGTCAGGCGCTCTTCATTCATTCTCCCCATGTGACCAAACCATCTAAATGTGTTCACCTTCATTCTAGTAATGACATCTTTCTTCAACTTAACTTTCTTCAACTGTTGGATATCCAAAAAATAAATAAATAAATAAACTTACATTCTTTCCTTATGTCCTCATTTCTTACCATGTCATACATCGTTCTATTGCAAATTCTTTTTAACGATCTCATTTCAACTGCATTTATTCTGCTTTCATGCGTCTTCTGCCATGTCCAGGTTTCACTTGCATACGTCAAGGTTGGCACTACGATGGCGTTATGAATGGCAACTTTGGCATCCTTTGATATGTTGCGGTCATTCATAATTGGTCTAAGTGCTCCATTCACTCTGTTTCCTGCCATAACTCTTCTAAGTTAATTTATTATAAGTTTAATTTATTTTTTATTTTTCTTTTAAAATCATTAAATTCAATTGCCAGTCTCAAATCTGTTTCAAGTTGGTTGAACCACACCACGCCATTGTAAGTGTAGTAGTGCTGTGCAAAATTTGTATGTGTTAACGGGGAACACAGTTGACCCAATATATTTTGTTTATCACTCGCCACACGTACAAAGGCATGGTGCGACCTTCCAATGTCCTTATGTATTTGAAATAGTACATTTTTTATAAATACTTTTCAAAGGTGGCACTTGAAAATCACGAAATAGTTGCAAAGTTGGGTAGTCAGATGGTTTTTTATTTATATTTTTTATTATCAACCTTTGTGTAATTTCTAAAAGCGAAATGGATGTTTTATACGCCCCCCCCCCCCTACGCAACAATGCCAATAAATCTAATACAATATTATTTAACTCCCGAATTGTACTGTTGTCGTTTACTTTGTTGGACCTAATGGACACAGGGAACTACAACCAGTGACCCAACTTATTTTTCAACCGTTCAAAACCCAACAGTTTCATACACCTGATATGTAAATTTTCATGATTCAGTCAAGTAAAGTAATATTCTGAAGACGTGCCTTATCAACGCGTCGATATCAATTAAATTATTAATTAAATTGTCGGCCTTCGTGGCTCAGTTGGTTGGGTATCTGACTGCTGATCCAAAGGTCCCGGGTTCGATTCCCGGTGGAGACACAGTTTTTAATTGTGTTTTCAGTCTGGATCTGTGAGACGATTAAGTCTCCAGAATGTGGCAACTTGTTATTGGGTGCGTGTTAAATTAATATTTTCCATAGTACCTGTTAGTTACCTGAGAAGCAACTAAATAAATAAATAAATAATTTTTTAACAGATTTTTAATTTATTATCTCAATAGAGACAGTGGTCAATAATTTTGAATTAGTGGAAAAAAATCAAATAAATGCGATTTTACTTATTCTCAAAAACTTTTATAATAATAATTACATTAAGTTACCTTGTTTTTTTTTCAATTTGTTAATTTTTTGTTCATACCAGAAATTTCGTAAGGAATCGTACAATTGTTACATGTAAATTTGATATATTTTATTTGGTTGAAAATACTTACCTTGTGGTGAATAAACCTGTCGTTGGCTACAATTTTTGTGCACAAATTAAACAATTGAAGGATTGGTTCAATAAAGTACGAATATTGCTGTAAAGTCTGTTTTAATGGACGAGCCAGCTTGTTTTCAAACAGAGCCATCATTTATCTTGTTATAAGAATGATAAAAAACTTTTTGATATTATTATAATTGCACCATCCCATCCCCTTTGACGGTAGAAAAATACTGAATAATTGTAAATTATTTACGACATATCAAAAAGATAAAGTTGTCTCATATAACTGACGTTGAATGTCTTCTTTTAAATGATCTGTCATGTCTTCTTCAACCATTAATAATAACGGAATATTCAACGGACTTGGACTCGTGTAAGAAATATAAATATTAACAGTCATTGTCTGTTTTGAGTTTAACAAACTCAACACGTCCTCTGATGTTAGACAACTTCAATAAGCGTAAAATATAATTTTAGTATAATGTACCTGAGACAGTTCACCGGTGAATTTAAATCGCTCGATAACTCATCGCTGATATGACCAGTTACTTACTTACTTTCCGTGTCCAAGATCATCAACTTATTTTACCCCGTGTTCAGTATCTATTGTAACTAAATTAGGAAAGTTCTAAAATTGTATATTTTAGATTTACGGTTTTATTTCATTACCCCCTATTCAGTAACTATTGTAACTAAAATAAGAACATACTAAAATTGTAGATTTTAGATTTATGATCTTATTTCAGCGTTATAAAATATCAACTTGGACTAAATGGAATAGGAACGTACCTATATTGGCCGGAACGTTCTTAAAAAGTTACTGAATTAGATGAATTTTGAGACATGCCTATTCCGTATCACCAAGAACATTCAATATTTTACGATTAAAAGTAAGTATTGAAAGTAAACCTTATACCTTCAGGAAAGAGCTGAAAGGTGACTGCAAGGTGAGAACTTTCCAAATATATCAGCCCCCATAGACAACGTGTCATTTAGCTCAAGAACAGAAAAGAGAAAAGATAACTCAACGTATGGAAGTGACAGTTGCAAGTCACGTGACTGACAACTGTCACTTCCATACATCTTTTCTTGAGCTAAATGACACGTTGTCTATGGGGGCAGATCTGCTATTGTAGCTGTTGTAGGGGTAACTATTCCGTGAATTTGTTTGGGATGGATCATGATTCTTCATGTTTTGCAAAATTTTAAATATTCCTACCTACTCACCACGGTGGATCAGGGCCGTGTTCAGATACAGCATCGGAAGTTGCAGATTATGGCGTTTATTACACCAATCTCACTGAACGCTTTCGAGCGGCGTTTCAATATGAACGCAACATCGGGGGTTTCAAATGTCAAATGTCATTTATCATAATGTATGTCTCTTTTTAGGTTATATTTTCATAGAAAGACAACAATTTGGCAATGGAGTAAATAAATCTTTGACCTTCTATTGAAAATTTTTAATAATATTTTTATAAATTAACCTCTTTGTGAATGCATATTGTCATCATAAATAATATCAACTGACATAATGGATACCACAGAAACAAATACAAGTCATCATTCCACAGATAATATAGAAGTCAACAGATACTATAACTGTCAGAGCGTTTTTCACCCGACAATTTTACCGAGCGATTGGTGCGTACACTTGTCTTTTGAGCGTCTTTTTCCAGTCATTATGAACGGCTTAGAGCGTCACTAAGCCGTTCATAATGACTGGCAGTCGGCGTTCATTGTGAATACAGCCCTTAGTCTATTGGTAACTGGCTTAAGCACTTTGTTACTGGAACGCACATAATTTTTTTTAATCTATTTTGATTGTTTCCCACATACAGGTTTTGCCTCAGTGGGATCCTTACACATTTGATATTTTGTCCCATTAATATACCCCTATTGTTATATAATTATTTTGCAAGAAATGAAAAATAAATAAGGTGAGAAATTATTTTCTCTTTATTCGAAGTAGAAATAAGTGGGTTAGAAAAATAGTGAGTGGAGAAAATATGTGACTCAAATATTAACAAGCAAATTATCGGAAAAGCAAACGGATTTCTGGGTCAATCGGTACTCTTAAGTCAACCTCACATAAATAAAAAAATAGGGTCTCCTAGAATTTCATATATTTTATCTGTATAAAGTCGGAGCGTAATAATGTGTTTAAATATATATCCTTATATTCGCTTTACTGAGCACAAAGTCAATATTAACATTTTATATAAACAACTCAGATTTGAAACTGTTTTAAGGGAATGAAAAGGGGTCTTGGATTTTTAACCCGTCTTAGGAATTGAAGGAAAGGGTTGTGGCCAATACAAAACTTACCAGCACATTATTATTTAATTATTTCTTATATTAATTTGTTTATTAATATTATATCTATTATTTTTTTTCATAAACTTGTTATTCATGTATTTATTTTTTATTTTTATAATTAATTAATTAATTGTATAAAATTACTTAAAAATAAGTAAAAACACAATTTTTAAATTTACCCACCAATCATAGACTCATAGCTTGAACCTACCTACTTTGAAAAGGAGATTTAAAGGAGTGGGTTGTGGCCAACGGTATACTCCTCACTACCACAAAGTATTCAAATTTTGTAGGGAAAAATTTCAGCATTTTCATGAAATGAGTTTGTTAATTTATTTTTGATTAAAATATTTTAATGTGAAATCTTGATTACTTTTAAAAATATTTTATGAAAGTGATGTGCCTATTTAGCAATTCGAAAATAAAAATCCAACTTTTAAGTTGGAGGCTAAAAAGACCTGGGCCTAACGAAAGAACAAGAAGAAGAAGTTTTAAATTTCCCGAGCTTGAGGTCACTTTGAAATATTTTACAGTTAAAACAATTGAGAAGCAATGATCAGATATCTTTCAAAATCTAATTGTCTATGGGAGTATCAGAAATACTTTGCAAAATTTGAAAAGAATCGAATGAGTATTTTAGTCTATAATAGATAATGTACAATAAACACTCCATACATATGTAGAACATAGAACATAGTATACAACACACATACAAAGATATATTGTGATGAAATTTTCAGAATACAATCATAGCATGATACTAGTTGATAATTTGCAATAAAAAAATCTTAATTAAACTCCTCACTTGGAGTAGTGAGAAGTAAAAAGGTTACACAGTAGGTACTAAGTTGTTATTTTAGTACATTTCTGATAAAAAATATTCCATCCTGTTCCGTTTGCCTATTGGTAACATTAATATAAACTCTGTCTCATGATCTTCAATTGAATTGAATTGAATATAAACTCTAATATTGAATATTAACTACAATTGAATATAAACTCTCTCTCATGATCTTCAAAGCACTTCACGGTATGGCTCCTACTTACCTCTCTGAACTTTGCATTCCTCTTTCAATTAACAACAGACAATCATCACTTCGCTCTGCATCTTCATCCATGGTTGGAAAATTATTTGAAATAAACAGGGTGCATACCACTAATAACGGCGATCGTGCGTTTGCTGTGGCAGGACCAAATGCATGGAATAAGCTCCCAAATACCCTCAGACAAACTGAAAATATATCTACCTTCAGAAAAAATCTCAAAACACACCTTTTTCGCAAATCTTACCAAAGCCATAATGATACATCTTAATCAATTTTCAGCGCCCTTGAGGTGAGATATTCACGAAAACGGCGCTATATAAATCATCCAAATTATATTATTATATATAATCTACATTATTATTTCCATTCCCGCTACACTTAATTTCCAAGAAACAAATTCGCAAGCTGTTCCTCGAACCTCGCTCTCATTACTATCGAGATATTTACCATTATTACGGAGAAACTTAAAGGATGGGATTCATAGGTCCGAATGTCCTACCTAAATACTAAATTCTTAATACTAACCATGTTTTCATTACACAGTCGTTAGGAGATCACGTGGCTTCCTCACTGGAGGATGCTACCAAGTTTTTGTATGAGAATTGCATTGCAGAGACATATCCAAATACTAACATTTGCGAACAGTCAAAAAGTAAGGTTGATTGCAAGGAACCTTACGAATGGTTTAATACTAAAATACAAGATGTTTTCGATAAATGAAGATTTTAGAAACTTATTGTCAAATCAAATACCAAACAGATCACTCGGCGATCTATACGAGATACCAAAAATTCGATGGAAATTCAGAAAAATCGTGACGTCGAGCTTTCAGTGTGAGCTTGGTTACATGAGTTTGTGTTATGATAAAAAAACACTTTAAACGTCAGTCTAAATCCATAGGAAACTAACTATCTATCTCTTTTCATCGTATGCAAAAATGTGAAATGCTGCGCCATCGATCTTAAGTTTGTCGAAGTGTTTATGTACATAGTATTTAGTTAGTGATGTCTCTGTAACGCAATTGCTAACTTAAGAATACCAAATACTCCAGTGAGGTTAGGAGTTAGTATTTAGTTACCTTAGACTCTGAATTCGGGTCCATAGTCTTGCTCCAGATTTGTTTTAAAACTCTGTGCTTTCAATCAACGATTAGCGATGCATCAGACATCCTGCTACTGTTGAAGATAATTCTACAATCGAGAGACAATTCGATGCCTGTTTAAATACAAAATAAAAAATAATTCACAGAAAATGGAGAGATAATTAATTAGCAATAAACTTACCACTTGCGCAGGGTTCATGAATGTGTAAATTATTATTATTTTAGACCGTGACGAACTTGCAAACACTGTAGCTAATGAAATGCAATCTGGACATCGTCCGCTTATAAGACCAACTAATCTTCCCCCACCACCACCCATTCTGCTTATGGAGACTAATAACGGACCCTTGCAAAACTCTGAAAAACACATAAAGAACATACGAAGAGTCCGGAGAACTCTAAAACCTTGCAGACACTGAAATTAATGTGCCAAAGAGAGCTAATTATGTGGAAACAACTGGCTCACTGTTCACTGATAGTGAAGATAAGAGTGCACCGAATTTAAGACAGAAAGTCTTGAAAGCTCTTCGTGACTTCGTGGAAAGTCCGTATGTCCAATGGATCCAAAGAAATTCCCTCGGACATCGTCGTGGAGTTCTCGTCGGAAAGTTGACATGGAGAAGTTAGTGCATTCCCATAGGATATGCTCTGAAGTCTGTTCAGGGTTATCACAAAGCTGAAATGAGGACGAACGTAGTTGGTAAGATCAACTAAGAGATGACAGGACAATTAAACTTCATCATCTTTAGAAGCATAGTTTCACATATCACAGACCAAGAGGTCTATCAAAATTAAAGAAGAATAAGATTTTTTTAGAGATAGAGGTTGACCTAGCGCCACGTGGTATTTTGTGTCATTGATTCTTCCATTACTCCTGCATCAGAAATTAATCGATCAGGTCTATATGCGGTGTCGAAGACATAACAAGATAAGGACGTAGCAGAAGACGCTTCTGGAGAGACAACAATAAATAAACAGAAGACTAGCCGGAAGACCTGCTAAAATATGGAAAGACAGTTGGTCCTCCTCCTTCCTGGATAGTCCACCCTCACAAACAGGTCAAATGACCTAATACACGATGGAAAAGAAGTAGATTCTGGATAAGCGATGGATTTGAGGTGAAAAGATCAAATCTTGATTGTCGATTCAAATCTTGTCTCGGCGGGCCGCACAAAGAGTGATTGATTACAGCCACCATTCTTAGTCTTGAGGATAAGGACGAGAGAGATTCTCATTGCAACGCATGGTATTCGCAAGATTTTTCGCATTTCAAAAGCATCAATTTCATTTTTGACATAGCTGGTTTTCGATTTAATACTTATGAAAAATAGGTAAATGGAAATCCAAATTATTATCAATAATTTGTGTTTTTAATTCCCAAAAGTATACCCCAATTGTACGATATTGGAAACAATCCGAGTATTGTGATTTCTTGGAATCGAGAGAATTACAAAAAAAATCCTGTAAAATGTGAATTTGTAAATAAGTGGAAATCTTACCTTTTTTCAATTAATTAAACCGAATATTTTTTTTCAAATCAAAATTATTACAGCCTACTTCACGTTATACTTGATTAATCGAAAAAAATGAAAGAATTCGTAAAACCCATTCGTCTGAGTTGCTTTTGTTCAAATAATTATGTCATAAATGTTGTTCTCATTATGTATTACTTATGAAAATATAAAATAAATATTCAAATGTTTTCATATTTTCCATTAAGATGGTACTTAATGGTTTTACAAAGAACTTATAACTTAAACATTTTTTTTAATTTCTTTGACAAGCTTGTTAAAGAAAACCTTAAAAATGTTTTTTAATAAGAAATGGATGGACGAACATTTTCTTAAGAAATCTGATAATGGCTTTTATAAAAACTCGTGAAAATAAACATGATAAATTGTATTATATTAAAACAAATATATCAAATTGACTTTTCCTATATTATTTTAATCCGAGATCAAATATATTATTTAAAACGATGTGTTTTTCTGATCTTGATAATGTTTCATAAAAAAATATTTGGGCATTAGCACATAAAAAAAAATATTCAAATCAATATAGACTGAAAATATTCCGCATGATATAGTTTTTAATGACTTCCATTAAATGGAATTCACTGCCTCTAGATGTCCGCAGTGCTCAAAGCAAGAGCACATTCATTAAAGGATTAAAAACAGCTTTGTTTCAGAGAACACAACATTAAACTATCAGCGCCCTTATGATCTCGAATCATTAAACGACGCTATAGAAATAAATTATTATTATTATTATTCCACGTTTCTCATCAAATATACGAATTCTGAACGTGAAAATATTTATATATTTGAGAGATACTTTCACATGGCAACTCCTTGTAGACTTAATATAAGGAAAAACGAGTTGTTGCTATATACATTTATTTTAATAAGTTGATAGGAATCGAAATCTTTAATGGCCGATTTATTAATGATATTAATAACAATTTAGTACTACAAATAATAACACTCAATTATTATTACTATCATTATACAAATATATTATACCACTATACATTGTATAATATGATTCATTACCATTATACATTGTATAATATGATTCATTACCATTATACATTGTATAATATGATTCATTACCATTATACATTATACAGATCCAAAATAAAATTACGACAAACCCACCGATCAAGTTTTCAATTCAGAATAATTCACTCATCCAGATACTTTTCAAAAGATTAAGCACTGGGGAAGACGTTACACTACATATCAACCCCAATGATTTCTGATTATCAACGTTTAAAAAATCTTAAACGATTCTACAGATATTCATTATTACCGATTTTTGCATTTTTTTTATAATTTTTTTAATAAAGCTAAAATTCCTAAATTACGGCTTAACGGTTTTGGAATAATGCCCGTGGCTGACATGATGAACGGTTATATTATTATTATACGAGAATGCCAAAGTCTTTTAATCTCGTTCCTTTAAGTGGTGTATTTTCTATTTTTATTAATGATTTTATAATATTACTTGAATTTGGAATAACCACGTTGCTAATGTATGTTATTTTATGTATATTCTGTATTATTATGTCGGATCTGTAATTTTAAACTATTATGTTGATTCTTTCAAACATAAAAAAAACCCGCTATATTAGATGGTTTCAACATAATATAAATATTTTTAACTCAATTGTATCCGAAATACCAAGCCGGTAAAAATGATTATAGGCAATTAGAACGATATGATCAGATGACTGTGTATTTTTAAGTGTATAATGCCCTTTTCAAACAAGTACATCTTCTTACATTCCCTAAATTAAGCATAAATGCTTGTGCTATAGATGAACGAAATCGGTCGAGGCAGGATTCGAACTCGCGACCACGGGATTACAAGCCCAGCGCGCTAACCGCTCTGCCATCGAGTGCAAGTGATAATTAAATTCCGTACGGTAATTTCTTCCAAATAACCAGTGTATGGCTCCGAACGCTGGGCAATGTACAATTCCTACTCAAGGCATCTCGAGACCACTGATAATTAGGTGGTCGGTAGGAGCATCACTTAAAGATAAAATGAAGAGTTCACAACATATTCGTGGTAGCTTGGCATAAACGGAAGGCTATCATTTGACTCCTGGCAGGGAATAAAATCCAATATTTGCGTATATTCATTCATTCATTCACAATGTGGGGTAACCAGAGAAAGGTGTGCGGGTGTGCATTGCCTTATAAAAGGGAGCACAACATATCTATGTATACCCACACACCAGTCTCGTCTCACCTAACAAGGCACTATATTCAGAATGGGTGGCGAACCTCATTGCTGAACCATGTAAGATATTATTGTTGCCTGTTGTATTTTCGATTACCCGGCTCTTACGGGACACTCGAAAACAATAATAGAAAAGAGTGGAAGCACTATTCTAAGCCGGTGCCTCACATTTTTTAATTGCGTATATGCAATTAAAAAAATATTCGAAAATATTTTTCTTTAACACACACAGCAAAGGACGATCATAGGTATTACGCAATACTTGTTTTTCTGGGCTGGAAACACCAACTTGTTTAAAGATTTTGTCGTATGATAACAAACTCACGACTTGTCATGATTTTGGTCACTAAGCATTATAACAAAATCTTTTTCTCTCTCTTCGAGTGATTTTATACGTTCACTAAAAGCTAACAGATAAGATTAATTTGAAGAAAGTTATGTTTTCTATAAAAAATATGATTATTCCTTTAAAAATAGAAAATTACAACCATTTATTTAACATTAAAACTGAGATGATTTTCATTCGATGATTGAAATTTTTGAATGATTTTTTTTTACCCTAAAACAAACACAAATCTTTAGCTGTACATTTTCGATTTAAATCTTTAAAACACATTTCACAATGCTATGAATACTTCTATGTATATATCTTGTTTTAATCTTAAAAATGTCAGTTCTCGATCATAAGAATATAATTATTATCTACATTACATCATACAAATTCATTAGTATGAAATTGTTACAATTTTTTGTATAAATTAAGACAATTTATTAGTGAATTTTATCTAAAACATTTATAAAGTCTGAATATGTATAATCTAATCCAATATTAGTCAACCTCCTGAGTTGTTATTTTCCTAAGTAGCTGTGTTTTTTTTTTGTTTGGTAAAGTAAATAGAGATATTTAATTTCAATATCAATGACACGTATAAAAGCGAATTATTAATTAATTAGGTGAATTGCCTTTAACTAAAAAAAGCGAATTATTATTTTTTAAATAAAAATAAATGTTATCTGAAATAGTACATAATTAACATCAATTTTGTATTTATGAAGTATAATTATTTCCTTTCATAATAATAAAATCAGTATTTGATAAGTATCAATAATCATACATACATTATTCACTTTGTAACGAAAAAATATATTTTTATTTTTTGTCCGAAATAAATAAATTTGATAATAAATTTCATTTTTTATTCCATCTTAGAACACATATATTATATTAAAAGAATTCAGTGATCATTAACACCAATAATAAGTCAAAAGAAAAAAAAATACAACGATTTACCAATAAAAAATATAGTTTTTTTTGCATTTATAATAATCAAGAAACATTGCAAAAAAGACCTTTTCTTTTTAGACATCACATTAAAAGTACAGTAGCTTGTTGGAATATTGTAAAAAAACTTAAGTTAAAATAATACAAAATCTAGATTTGGAAACAAAATTTTTCGTTCATTTTTAAAAGTAGTTTTAAACTACGCGTTAAATAAAAAAAGTTTTAATATTTAACTTAGTGAAAGCTTTGAAATATAAAAAAAACACGCTGAAAAGTGAGATATCGATAGTTGATAAACACTATAACGATAATTTTTTAGGCTAACTACATCATTGAAATAAATCTGGTTACCACTAAATTATAAAAGATGTGGTTTTCTTTTAAAAACGTTGAAATATACAACAGAAGTAAAAAAAAACTGAAGATTTAAAAAAAGAAAACTTACCGGTTTCCTCCGAATCACCGAGAAAAACTCTTTCCTCCGATAGAGGTTCACCGCGCAACAGGTTTTCTGTAGAGTTACTATCCAAATCTTTGAAAACAATGGGCGCGCTGAACGTTTCGCGTAGCGACCGCGTAGACAGCGGCGTAGCAGAGACCGACGGCGTAGCTAAAACTTCGTAGCCGACAACGACTGTTGGAGCGACCCGCAATAGACCCATCACGGACGAGTGACTGGACGCGAATGCCGGGGCTTGGAGAGACCGCCAGCCGGCGGAGCTCTATGTCGCTACGAGCTACGGGCTACGATCCCTACGCCCGAAGCTCCGTATGACTTTTTCGAATTGTGACGTAAAACCATTTCAAGGAAACGTAGCGCAGAGTCTTTATCATAACATACAATATTATAATAAGCTTCTGAGTCTGTATCTTAAATTATTGTGTACTTTTGATTATAAAGATTGATACAATAATGTTTATACTGAAATTATTGAAATACAAAACAAACTAAAATAATTATTCTACCATTTTTTTTATTTCTTTCCATAGAACGATCATTAAGTCTTCATAGGCGTCATATATTTTTATTTTTTTATTTATTTACTATAATTTTTTTAATAATATTACAAATAATCTAAAACTGTATGTTGTAGATTCTACGTATATTTTTTAGATAGCTATTTCGCCTTGTTAGGGCATCTTCAAGACTATGACGGCGTGGAGTTTCTGTTGGGTAATATAGGTAGAGGGTTGAGCTTATAGTGGTTTCTTGATTGGTCAGTATCTGCAAACAGAGTATTAAACAATGGTATGAAATTTTATTTTTTATATTGATGTTTTGTTCTTTTTTGTTTCGATGGATTTTAAATCCTATCGCACGATGTATAAGCGTGGTAAAAAAGTACACGCAATTAAATTATCTGTGTTAAAACAGCAATAGTTCCTAGTTAAATAGATATAGGTAAAGTGATGGAATGATGCCAACCCGGGAACACCCATATTTTTTGTTTTATTATATTTTTTGGTTGTTATTATATAAATACTGAGTGGTCTCTGTGGTGTATTGTTTTAAAAGTTTTCTTTCTTATATTAAATAAATGTACTATACATATCTACATCTTTGTTATTATATAAATAATGAGTAGTCTCTGTAGTGTATTGTTTTGGAAGTTTTCTTTCTTATGTTGAATAAATCTACTTTAGATACATACTAACATGTTTGTTATTATATAAATACTGAGTGGTCTCTGTGGTGTATTGTTTTATAAGTTTTCTTTCTTATGTTAAATAAATGTATTATACATACCTACATATTTGTTATTATATAAATACTGAGTAGTCTCTGTGGTGTATTGTTTTACTTACTTACTTACTTTCCGTGTCCGGAACACCATCATATTGGTGTATTGTTTTGGAAGTTTTCTTTCTTATGTTGAATAAATCTACTATAGATACATACTAACCTGTTTGTTATTATATAAATACTGAGTGGTCTCTGTGGTGTATTGTTTTATAAGTTTTCTTTCTTATGTTAAATAAATGTATTATACATACCTACATATTTGTTATTATATAAATACTGAGTAGTCTCTGTGGTGTATTGTTTTGGAAGTTTTCTTTCTTATGTTGAATAAATCTACTATAGATACATACTAACCTGTTTGTTATTATATAAATACTGAGTGGTCTCTGTGGTGTATTGTTTTATAAGTTTTCTTTCTTATGTTAAATAAATGTATTATACATACCTACATATTTGTTATTATATAAATACTGAGTAGTCTCTGTGGTGTATTGTTTTGGAAGTTTTCTTTCTTATGTTGAATAAATCTACTATAGATACATACTAACCTGTTTGTTATTATATAAATACTGAGTGGTCTCTGTGGTGTATTGTTTTATAAGTTTTCTTTCTTATGTTAAATAAATGTATTATACATACCTACATATTTGTTATTATATAAATACTGAGTAGTCTCTGTGGTGTATTGTTTTATAAGTTTTCTTTCTTATGTTAAATAAATGTATTATACATACCTACATATTTGTTATTATATAAATACTGAGTAGTCTCTATGGTGTATTGTTTTATAAGTTTTCTTTCTTATGTTAAATAAATGTATTATACATACCTACATATTTGTTATTATATAAATACTGAGTGGTGTATTGTTTTGTTAGTTTTCTTTCTTATGTTAAATAAATGTATTATTATAATTATAATTATTATAAATATGACTTAAAAGATACCCCACAGAACAAATATATATAAGAACAATAACCTCAATCTATTATGCATATGTTCGTAGCATACTTGAGTACTGCTCGCCCATTTGGAATCCTCATTATATCAAATGCATCACACGTATAGAGCGAATTAAAAAAAAAATTCAAACATTTATGCTATCGCAGTAACATGCAGATCTCAAACTACTTGAATTCTATCAAACACTTCATGCTTGACACTCTATAATAGAAGGGTTTTACTTATTCGGTGTTAACCATAGTCATTCAAATGTAGGCATGAATGCTCCTTTAAATAGAATGTGCGTCACATATAATAATGTTTTCAATAATTTGGATTTGTTTGGTAATAAAATTACAAAAATTTACAACAATTAATGTTATCAGGATTATGAATCCTCCACAATGCATGGTGCAATTACGAGTCATGTTGGCGACATATACTTCCTTTCCAGATTGCTCATTTCCTGTTTCCTCTTCCTTGATGTTGCTGCCTTTATATATACCTACTTACTTCATTTCTCATTTCTTCGATTTTATGTAATTCAGGCATAATATGTAATTTTTGTTGTAAATATTTTTTCTTTTTATTTTTGCATGCTACTGTATTAACATTAGTTTTAGATTTTTTATTTATTTTTCTATGACACTACATATTATATTCAATTTCGTGGAATCCACGTAGTGGCTTCTATATAATGTTCTTACTCTATGTAAATAATAATAATAATGAAAACTTCCTTGCACCCTGCGCAAGTGGCGAGTTTATTGCCGTATGGCAATTTCTTCCAACTAACCAGTGTTTTCAGCCCAGAGAAGCAATATTTGCGTGAGAAATGAATTTAAATAAATTTCTCCTCTGCTGGGAATCGAACCCAAGACGCATACACAGAAACCAAACGGCTTACCAACTGTGCCACGGCCATGTTATATTACCATATGGCCATGTCATGCGAAGGGAGGATACCTACTCCGTTAAAACTGTACTCGGTATCCCCTCAAAACCACGAGGAAGAGGCAGACCGCCGGCGACATGGTGGACAAGTATCGAGAGGGAGCTGGCGGCACAAAGTGTCCCACAGGAGACGACCCAGAGTCGCAGATCATGGCGACTGATGATTAGAAGGCCCGACTCCGGATGAACTGGGATAGAGGGGCAGGAAATGATGATGAATCAAAATATATAGACAGTGGATTTTTGGATGTTAGACAGCTCTATATGAGACTGATATTGTCTCATTTGCGTAAGAACACTGCTGAGTTCCAACCGGACTATATACTGATACATGGCACTTGAAACAGACATCAGCTAAGACCGCCACAGCCAAGAACGACACATGCGCAGCGTCAATATATTTTTTTGGCACCAAGGCTTTATAATAAAATAATGATGGATATTGAACAAAACATATCGCATGATGGGAAAAATTTCAAAGGCCTCGTTACTCGTTGGCTGAAGCAGATTGGAAAAGAAACTTCGTACCTTAACTGAGTCAGATATCTAAATGACTTAGCCATGAAGGACCTCACTGAAATCTACAACTGATGAGGGAATGGCTAGCTCCAAAGCCGTTAGAAACATTTCCAATAAATATAGTTGGTACAAAATCATATAAAAATAAGTAAATTATATCAAAATTTAAGACAACAATAATAAAAAAAATATGAACAGTATAAATAGTCACTAATACATCATAATAAACGCAACAGCCCTACGTGGTCCCTGATTTTAATTGAATTTACTTAATTTTATATTACGAAAATTGAATCTTTAATATTAATTTCCTCCTTTAAGAGGACATATACCGCTAAACTTAGTGACTGAAAACATGCTATATTAAAACCGCCCAATTCACTATGAAGTTACGCGTTAGTAAGGGTAAATATCGCATGCGTTAAAAAAGGTTTATACGTGATTTAAATTATCGGAAACCGCATATTTGTTGATTTTTTTTGTATTTTTAGAACAAACCTTAGTTGAAATGTAAAAACTTTATCGGTCATTCACTTTGATTTTATGCACTCTTTAAGCATATAAAAGATTTATTTCTCTACGACACATGGTTATGGAGTAATTTAAAAAAATGCTGTAAAAAAGGATATTTTTAATAATTTATTTATGGGAATTTTGCTGAATTTTAAAATTGTGTGACGAACATTCACTAGAGAAATGCTGAAAAGACTTATACTATTTTTTCTTGACACACTGTTAAACATATTTGAGGGATTTGGTTTGATATTGAGGTGTTTAGGTTTATATGGCCCCTTAATCACGTTAGAATGTTTTTGTCCATATATTTTTTTAAATACTACCGATAACATAATTAGTATAATTATTTACACTGAAAAAATATTATGACAACCGAACTGGCTACCTGCGTTTTAGCCAAACCTTTGGTATCATTGATAAAATATTTCCTATTTATGACTGTACTGTTTGGCTGTGTGCACAAAACATTTGGTTGCACAAAAACAAATGTTTTGTAGTGACTATAGTTTGGTTATTTTATTCAGTAATGGCTTAAAATAGTGGTTTTACTTTTATTTAATTTAATTGTTTTCAGATGTCCCGTCACAGCTGGGTGATCGAAAATACAACAGGCAACAATAACATCTCACATAGTTCAGCAATGAGGTTCACCATCACACATTCTGAATGTAGTGCCTTTTTAGGTGAGACGATACTAGTGTGTAGGGATACACGCAGCATATAATGTAGTGATTTGAGTAATAGAAAATACAATTGGCAACAATAACATCTCACATAGTTCAGCAATGAGGTTCACCATCACACATTCTGAATGTAGTGCCTTTTTAGGTGAGACGATACTAGTGTGTAGGGATACACGCAGCATATAATGTAGTGATTTGAGTAATAGAAAATACAACAGGCAACAATAACATCTCACATAGTTCAGCAATGAGGTTCACCATCACACATTCTGAATGTAGTGCCTTTTTAGGTGAGACGATACTAGTGTGTAGGGATACACGCAGCATATAATGTAGTGATTTGAGTAATAGAAAATACAACAGGCAACAATAACATCTCACATAGTTCAGCAATGAGGTTCACCATCACACATTCTGAATGTAGTGCCTTTTTAGGTGAGACGATACTAGTGTGTAGGGATACACGCAGCATATAATGTAGTGATTTGAGTAATAGAAAATACAATTGGCAACAATAACATCTCACATAGTTCAGCAATGAGGTTCACCATCACACATTCTGAATGTAGTGCCTTTTTAGGTGAGACGATACTAGTGTGTAGGGATACACGCAGCATATAATGTAGTGATTTGAGTAATAGAAAATACAACAGGCAACAATAACATCTCACATAGTTCAGCAATGAGGTTCACCATCACACATTCTGAATGTAGTGCCTTTTTAGGTGAGACGATACTAGTGTGTAGGGATACACGCAGCATATAATGTAGTGATTTGAGTAATAGAAAATACAATTGGCAACAATAACATCTCACATAGTTCAGCAATGAGGTTCACCATCACACATTCTGAATGTAGTGCCTTTTTAGGTGAGACGATACTAGTGTGTAGGGATACACGCAGCATATAATGTAGTGATTTGAGTAATAGAAAATACAACAGGCAACAATAACATCTCACATAGTTCAGCAATGAGGTTCACCATCACACATTCTGAATGTAGTGCCTTTTTAGGTGAGACGATACTAGTGTGTAGGGATACACGCAGCATATAATGTAGTGATTTGAGTAATAGAAAATACAACAGGCAACAATAACATCTCACATAGTTCAGCAATGAGGTTCACAACCCATTCTGAATGTAGTGCCTTTTTAAGGTGAGACGAGTGCTTATTTTTAAGGCAATGTAAGCCCGCACACCTGTCACTGGTAATTTCATATTGTGGGATAGATATATCGTGATGGTATGTATGTATGAAATTTTTATTTTGCGGTAAATCCTTGTTTGATTATGAAATACTTGTCGTATTTTTCCGCAATATAGCACATTTTTATAGGTTAATGACAATTTAATGTGAATAACATTTTACGAGTTGAAGGACTTTACATTAATTACTAGTATAACATGATGTTTTCTCGTAATTTAAACGTTTACAATGGACACTTAACTAAACAGATTTATTTTGGGGGAGTTTATTCGAATTAATCCACACAAATTTGGCCACCATTATTTGTTTGGCTTTAAACAAATTAAGAACCGAATTCATTTCGAAAGTAAATAAATAAACACAATAAAAAGAATGAAAACAAACATCGAGTTTACGGCTTTAATTACGATTGTAAATTTATTAATTACAGCACAAAAGACTTCAACGAAAAAGAAAAATAAATATGTAGAGAACAAAGCCTTACTTCAGACATATTCATTTAATTTTTACACATCAAATTACTGTATTTTTTAAATATGCCCTTTGCATAAAAAAAATACATTCCATACCTTTAGCAGCACGGGATACTGAATATGTTTAACAGAAGGAAGTTTCATCATCTATGTCAAATATTCAGAATCATTAAAAGTAAAAAACCTTCCTATCTGTATGACATATTACAGTGGTCCCGTGATATTCACATGCATTCCACGCGGCAAAGAGACCATCTACCTATTCTCCCCAGTAACAACATAAAAAGTAAGTCACCTTCCTATCTGTATGACAGATTACGGTGGTCCCGTGGTATTCACATGCATTCTACGCGACCAAGAGACCATCTACTTATTCTCCCCAGTAACAACATAAAAAGTAAGACACCTTTCTATCTGTATGACAGATTACAGTGGTCCCGTGATATTCACATGCATTCTACGCGACAAAGAGACCATCTACTTATTCTCCCCAGTAACAACATAAAAAGTAAGATACCTTCCTATCTGTATGACAGAATACAGTGGTCCCGTGATATTCAAATGCATTCTACGCGACAAGGAGACCATCTACTTATTCTCCCCAGTAACAACATAAAAGTAAGACACCTTCCTATCTGTATGACAGATTACAGTGGTCCCGTGATATTCACATGCATTCTACGCGGCAGAGAGACCATCTACTTATTCTTCCCCGACATTGAACCACTGCCTTAGAAGGGCAGTGGTTCGATGATCGATGGTTTATACATGCACATCAACCAAATATTGGAATGAATTGCTGCAGCTCATTCGTACGGCACGCAGCCTCACTGCAGAGCTTTAGAAAGCATTGCAGTGAATGGCTATTGAGTACACAAAATTAACTTATAACTATACTAATGGCTATTGAGTATATAAATTAACTTATACTAATAAGAGTAATAATACCTTCTTTGTTTGTTTTTACTTTTTACTTATTTCTTTTGTTTTTTTAATTCTTTTCTTTCTTTTTCTGTTTAGATGTTTTCATATATAATTAAACCTTCTTTCAGTATGTGAGGTGCGCAGTTTATTTAACAGGTTAATTATGTGCCTCACAATGCTATTTGCGACCTCATTCGTTCACCTGTAACACAAGCGATTGCTTAGTTTAGGGAATAAATAAATAAATAATAATTTATTTAACTATATAAAATTTCTTAAAAATAAGTAATAACACAAATTTTTTAAACCTTTTTCCGCTAATTTAAAAACATTGACAACTGACGCGTTTCGCTCAAAGAGCTATTAAATAATTTATTTAACTATATAAAATATCTTAAAAATAAGTAAAAACACAAATTTTCCAACTTTTTTCCGCTAATTTAAAAATATTGACAACTGACGCGTTTCGCTCAGTTAAGCTCTTTTGAAACGAAACGCGTCAGCTGTCAATATTTTTAAATTAGTGGAAAAAAAGTTAAAATTGGTTTTTCTACTTATTTTTAATAATATCGAAAAAAGCCGAAACACCCCAACTAGATAATTTAATTTGCTATAAAAATATCAGTATTGTAGTAGTACATCTCAATTTTTTTTAACAATTTTTATAATTTAGTGACTACATCGTTTCATACAAATTGTAAGGCAGTAACACTACACAATATCTACGGGGACTTAATTGTTTGAATCTTAATCTCCAACATACAAACATACCACCATGCTGTTTTCATAGACAGACCTCCATACTATCCTTTCCTGACATAATATATTATATACCTGCATGTTTTATATAGAAAACAAAATATCTTAAAATATTCATTAATTTGTGTTTATAGTTTGGTACGTATTCTTCAATTATGCATACTATCACCATCGACAGTTGGATATCATGTGTTAGATGCAACTAGTAGCAATAAGCCTGCCATTGTACACATTATTAATACCTACACACATTTTTTTGTAGATGAAGGTAAATAAATAAAGAACTAAAATTTGAGAATATGAATTTAAAGTAGCATTAAAATTTCATATTTTTTTCAACATTGTTATTTTGTTAGATATAGTTTAAAGTAAAAATGTTGTGTTATTTCATATTCGAAAAATAATAAAATTAAAAAAAATTGCCAGGTTTCGCCAGTAATTGATAAATAATTCGATCTCTAGGTAGTTATTTATAATTTAGCAAATTTATTTGCCAAATTTTCATTATACGAATCTATGCATTATGTTTTCTGTCAAAGGTGCATTGCCATAAAATACAAAAAGGGTTTTTAATGATATGAGAAACCTGCTTATGCCGCGAAAGATCTTCGTCGAATAAAAATACGAGATATTTCTCGGCTTTAGAGCAGAGAATGAGTTAATTGTCAATCAGTACAGACGGGAGCGATAAATTTTTAGGTATGGATAGAAATCGATGATGATAATTGTCTGGAATTTAGACAGCTTGACAAATAAACAGTTCTGACATGACCATGATTAATAGCATTTACTTGAACCGAATGTATAAGTTGTAGATTATCTTAAATTTTATTTAATAAATGTAGATGGAGAATAGAATTTTTAAATTTAATATAAAAAAACTCAATTATTGATAGAACACATTCATGTGCGATACATACAATAATAGATTTCAAGAGTTCGACATCTTCCACCTCAGCTCCACAACATTCAAATACTCCATACAAAAGAAGATCAATAACAGCTTATTATAGGAAACCTTGACGGCATTAATTTCTCTTTTTTCTTTTTTTTCCTTTAAGTTGAATATTATGTTTTAAATCATTGTTAACTTGAAATGTTGCTCTTACCTACATACCAACTTATGTTTTTTTTTTAACGACAAAATGTAATAGGCCTTAATACTTGATGTTACTATTGTACTGTACCTACTATGTCTTAACGCTGTTTTTTGTCCAACTTTAACCTAAATAAATAAATAAAATATTCATTGTTACTTTTACTTTTTCTGTCAATATTTTTTTTAATACAAGCATACCATCATACAGTCAGAGGGATAAAACCTTTGTGGCAGGCCACATCTCGAAATTTCTTTCGAGCGCGCGCCTAGCGACGGCAAGTACATTTGTTTATCGCTAGGCCGAGTTCATCGCCCGCAACGTCAAACAAGTGACAATACTCCTCAACTGGGTATGACACTTCAAATAAATAAGTCTAGAAAGTTCGAGGACATTGAACTTGCTACCCCCAGCGCAGCACTATTTAAGGGAGTTATCGGACTCCACGGACTACACAGCTTTGTGTACCAACAAGCCTCACCGACACACTGCAATTGTCAACGGGCTGAACGGGAGCACTGTTTCCAAAGCAATCACATCTTGATCCGTCGCAATCATCATCAGCAACTAGGCAAATGTCCAATTAACATCAGTATAACCATTTGTCCAAAAATGTAACAACTACAACAATCTTCAGCAACGACTGCCTCAGCTCAGCCACAACATGAAATTCTACCAAGGTATCGTGCCATCTTCGATACCACTTGGAGGGGAGGAATGTGGCAGGCCAAATCTCGAAATTTCTTTCGAGCGCGCGCCTAGCGCGGCAAGTACATTTGTTTATCGCTAGGCCGAGTTCATCGCCCGCAACGTCAAACAAGTGACAATACTCCTCAACTGGGTATGACACTTCAAATAAATAAGTCTAGAAAGTTCGAGGACATTGAACTTGCTACCCCCAGCGCAGCACTATTTAAGGGAGTCTACACCTCTACACGTCGTCACTTCATTTCCGTATTTCCGTCACTTCGTTCGTCACTTCACGCCGCCCTTCTCGACCACGCCGTCTCGCCGACACTTCATCTCTCGACCACCGGTCAACTCTCGACCTCTCGAGCACGATGGTACTTCACCATGCTAAGATTCGGACACTTCGAACACACCCGCTAACTCGCTCGTTATACCTACTCATCGTGAGAAAGTTCCTTTGTAAGTTATTTCATCAATTGTAAATTTACCTTTAAGCAAACTTTTAATCGTGATCAATATACTCATTGTTACTTTTGACCATTCTTTCTTCTTCTCTCTCAACCACTATCCTTGTGTTCTTATTTCAAATCATATCCACTTGGGATATAGTAAACTCTCTTTACTGGTAACCCCTCTGGTTACTAACCACTGTTGATTGGTAATCCATCTGGTTACCAATCAGCTTTACCTTCATTTTTCTATCATGGGAAGCATCCATTGCTTCATTTGCATTCATGCATTGTCTCAGAAATGTTTAATTCTATATTTTCTTTGTCAAACGTTATTCGTTCATTCTCCTCATGTGTTTAAACCATCTCAATGTGTTCATTTTCATTCTATTGATGAGAAATTTTTAAATCTTACATTATTTCTTCTTTTCCTACCCTCTCTTTAGATTGGATACTAAAAATTACTTCGGGCTACTAACATGTACTATGTAAAATATTAATTACGCACGCACTCATTAACGAGTCGCTACATTCTGGGGACATACATACGATATTAATCGTCTCACAGATCCACACTGAAAGTACAACTAAAAACTGTCTTCATCGGGAATCAAACTCGAGACCTTTGGATAGTAGTAAGATACTGAACCAAGTGAGCCACGAAGGCCATCGTACATCGTCATCTCAAGTCATTGGCATTTATTCTGCTTTCATGCGTCTTCTGCCTTGTACAAATCTCGCAAACGTCATCACTGTTACTTAATTGCATTGAGAATACTTCGGGTGTATTTTATCTCCAATAATAACGACTCACTTCATTCATAATAATTATTACAAAATTGGGTTGTGGCCAACGCTATACTCCTCACTACCAAGTCACTCCACAGAGCATTAAAATTTTGTATGGTAACATTTTTTGGTTTTGTAACATTTTTATGAAATGAGTAAATGTTCAATTTTTTTTTATATAAATATTTTATTGATATTTTTAATGCCATTTTATGAAAGTGATGTGCCTTTTTACTAATTTGAAAATTAAACTTCAAATTGTAAGTTTCCTGAGCTTGAAGTCACTTTGACATATTTGACAGTTAAAAAATTGATAAGCACTATTCAGATATCCTTCGAAATCTAATGGGGTCTAAGTGTGTATTGGATATACAATTTTTAATATCATCGAATAAGTACTTTAGTCTACAATCGATAAAGTAAAATAAACACGCCGTACATAGCACACAGCACATAGCACACAGCATACACGGTAATTATTTACATGTGGCCTAACTCTTCAATTTTGTTTATTTGGCCACTTACCGCACACACACACACACACACACACACACACACACACACACACACACAGATATATTGTGATGATACTTTCAGATCACAATCTCAGCATGCTACTTGTTGATAATCTGCATTAAAAATAGCCTTAAAAATCGTAACTCAATCATAACTCCCCATAATATTCCCTTAGGTTAGTGAGGAGTAAAAACACGTGATTGTTAGTAAAAAAATCCAAGGAAGACACGTGATGCTTTTGTTATGTAACTGACAGGTACGAATGTCAGATTCAATGTTGCCATAATGCGTAAATATAATCAATATCTACCCACATCACGTCTCGGGGAAATATTTTATGAGGTGACAACACATTCTTGTTTTATCGATGCATTCTAATGGCGCTCTCTCACTCATTCTTTCAATTCGATCCGTGTAATTTTTTTTTTTGTTTTTAAATTATATATTTTTTCGTTGTGAGGTTCCGGTTGAGAATAGATGGGATCGTGTCTTAAATAATATATTTATTTATTTATTTATTTAGAGGACAACAAACAGCATATAATAAATTATATAAAATAAAGATCATCATCATCATCAGCAATGGCGCTACAGCCCGGTGCGAGCCTTGGCCTCCTCAAGAAACTGCCTCCATCCCGCCCTGTCAACAGCAAGTCTCCTCCAGTTTGTCTGTCCGATCGCTCTTATATTGCCCTCGATGTCGTCCAGCCATCTCATCCTAGGTCTCCCTCTGCTTCTTCTTCCTTCAGGACAAGTGTCCAATACTTTCTTTGGGACCCGGTTATCCTCCATTCTACAAACGTGTCCGAGCCAATGTAGACGTTGTATTTTGATGTATTGGACAACGTTTGGTTCGCCATACATTATTTGATTAATAATAAAGCCAATTACAGGTTGTCGCTGAAGTTATTGTAGTATATTAAGATACATTAGGAATGGTTGCATATAATGGTGAAATATTGTGTGAATGATGTGTGAAATTGCATATATAAAGGTGTCAGTAGGTATATTAAGTGTTAAATTTGATTATGAGGATGAAATTTTAAGTTTGATATATTTGTTTAAATGTGGGGGCGCTAAATAAGAATATGTCGATCTCTTGGAAATGCCTATTGTATGTATTACAGATTCTGTAGATTGTTGCATGTTGAGCATAGTTGGTGTGTTGAGTGGTTCGGTGGAAAAGAGGAGTGTGTCTAGTGTCTACAGGTAGGTAGGGATGTTGAAAGATATATAATTTAAGATAGCAGGAGAATCAATTTTACTATTAAAAATACAGTGGAGAAGCATCATATCAGATACAGTACGTCTGCTTTCGAGTGAATCAATGCAATGGTAAATCCTTGGCTCACGATACGACGGGAAATCAAGAAATGCTTTTCGGTTAAGGTATTAAGGTTTCGGTTAATAAAACAAGTTGGTTGTGGTCAACGTTAAACTCCTCGCTAACAAGTCATTCTATAATAATTCCAGATAACTTTATAATCCCAATCTCAGATTTTTAACCCCGCCTTAAATCAAATATGCTTTTCAAATGGGATGCAAATTGGTACAAAACAAAAAAAAATATAAGGGTGCTTATCATGCAGGTATCCAACAAAAAATTTCCTCAAAACCATGGTTTTTTAATAGAAACATATTAAAACGATTAATATCATAGCTTAAGACCTGTCATCGGCTGGTTTACGTGATCACTTTATGCGCTTGCGCAACGTTCACCAATTATGCCTCTTTAATGTGATCCATATCAATTCAATTTTTGAAAGTTCTATATATTGCAATACTGAAATTCTTTTCGCTTGAGGAAATAAGGATTTTTACTACAGCCATCTATGTGTGAAATTATGAACAACATTCTTATTATTTTTATTTATTTTTGTTGTAACGCCATCTATTGAGAGAATTGTTTTTTTTTTGTAAATAATGAAGCAACAATTCTTATACCTGAGGTGACAATGCATTTTTTAGCCGATGACAGGTCGTAAGCCCTGTAGGTGCCTTGATTTCCCGGTTCTCCTACACTAAATATTCCAACTTCGTCTCTATTGAGATAATTAAAAATCTGTTAAAATATATCTTTGACTCCCGACAGGGAAAAAAAATCCAATGTTTGCGCATATGCAATAATAAAAATATTCGATTAATATCATGTATTTCTAGAATGAGAATTGGCCATTGTTCAATTGCCTCCCATCTGTATAGAATTAGAGTTCTAAATAGCCCACTTTGCCAGTGTGGTGATGAGGATGAGACAATTGATCATGTATTTTTTAACTGTAAAAATAATTCCGCCTTCAAAAATATATACAAATAATTAATTAAAATCACTCACCAATCTCCACTTAATATCCAACATCTTTTGTCTCTTAATAATTCACGTGTACTGTCCGTTATTTCAAAATTCCTTTCATTGAATGACATAAATTTATAATAAAATTAACTTTTCTCCTCTGAAATGAAATAATTGGCACATAGCACTCTTTACAGGGTCAATTGCCTTAAATTAAAAAAAAGTCATTCTATAAAGTATTCAAATATTATATGGAAAATATTCAGCATTTTCATGAAATGATTTTATCAAATTATTTTTTATTTAAATATTGTATTATGAAACTTGATAATTTTTCAATGCCATTTAATGAAAGTGATATGCCTTTTTACCAATTTTAAAATTCAAATTTTAAGTTTTCCGAGCTTAAGGTCACTTTAAAATATTTTACAGTTAAAAAAATTGAGTAGCACTATTCAGATATCCTTCAAAATCTAATGGGATCATATTTACAAAATTTATAAATAATCGAATGAGTTCTTTAGTCTATAATCGATAAAGTAAAATAAACACGCCGTACATTATAGCATACAGCACATAGCACATAGTACACATCTCACACACACAGATGTATTGTGATGAAATTTTTTTGAATACAATCTCAGCATGATACTAGTTGATATACCTTAAGTTAGTGAGGAGTGAAAACAAAACAATTAGGTTAATAATTACTTTAAATTTGAAGGTATTTCTAACTATATCCCCTTGGGTTAGTGAGGAGTAAAAAACAATTAAGTACATACTTACTTTAAATTTGAAGGTATGTATTTCTAACAAAATGTATCGCTCCTGCATCGCTATTATCAGTTTCAGTATTTTCAGTATTTATTTATCAGTATTTTCTGCTACGACGCACCGGCTTAAAATAGTGCTTCCACTGTACTATTATGATTTTTTCGAGTGTCCCGTAAGAGCTGAGTAATCGAAAATAAGGCTGGGTAAAATAAAATCTCACATAGTTAAGCAATGAGGTTCACCTGCCTGTTAAGGTGAGACGAGACTGGTGTTTTGGGATACACACTCGTGTCGTGCTTTCTTTTATTAGATAATGCACACCTGTCGGTGGTTAGCCCACATTGTGGGATATGCCGCGATTGCTCTTTCCTATGTCCCATTTATTTGGGGAAAGCTCTCCTAGTCCTCATCCTTCATCATCTTCTGTCCTAGGCGTCCTCTGAACGTAGCCCCGCCTCATTGAGATCTCTGGTTATTGTGGATAGCCAAGTGGTCATGGATGTACCTGGTTGACATACTTTACAATTCAACTGTTTAAAGACTTTAACGTACTAACTTTTACACAACTCTATATTAAACAAATTCTAATTCACTTATAAACGATAAGAAAAAACATATCACTGCTCAACCCTCTCACGATTCAAGACACAGACATCAACAAATCACTCCAAAGACAAACACTACATACGGAAAAAGACATCAATTAATACTTGGCTCCAAAGATCCTAAATTTAGTTGCAAAATATATAAAGAACATACACTTAATAGAAAACACAAGACTTTAACATACTTTTATTCACAAACATTTTTTCAACATCTCAAAAGAGACGAAGTAGGGATATTGTAGAAGAACCAGGAACTCGAGGCATCTACAGGACTTAACAGGGTAAGCCCTGTAGGTGCCTCGAGTTCCTGGTTCTTCTACAATATCCCTACTTTGTCTCTATTGAGATGTTGAAAAAATGTTTGTCAATAAAAATATCATTTGACTCCCGAAAGGGAAAAAAATCCAATGTTTGCGTATATGCAATTAAAAAAGAATATTCGACGATCAACTATTGTCAGCTAATTCTCAATTCATAACAACATACACGACAAAACTACTAACATAGGACTCAATAAGTGGTCCATGGGCTACACAATCATATTATATTACAACTTACTATGATTTAGTAATTAATATTATATAACTAGTCTACCACCTCGGAATAGGCCTGGCCTATTGAGGTGGTACAATCCAACCCAATTTACTTGTTAAAATGCTTAATTATGATAATGTAATTTTTGATATTTATAAACAATAAAATTTTACAATTATGTGGAAAGCCACCCTTAAGTTTAACTAAATCAATAGTATTGGAAATTCTCGCAATTTCCGTCTTAATAAAAAATGAAATATTTAGAAGTTTTACTCGTGTACTATGGTTTACCAAGAAATACTAACGTGAAATATATTTTCCAGAAACAGTTGTGTAAAAAAACTGTCATATTTACCGAGAAATATATGTAGCGATGGCGACATGTAGGTACAATGATGTCACATACGTGTGAAAACAAAGGCGAAAGTAAAGTATGTTTGAAAATTGTTAAAATCATTACGCACAACGTCCTGAATTCTTTAAGAATCTACTTCTTCTTGTGCCGCTCCTAAAAATGTTGGCGAATATCACTTACTCCGGTCTTGTGCCAACTTTATTAGTAACGCCCCATACGGAATCTCGAACAACTGTCTGAGATCTTTAAGCCACGATATTCTTTTATGTCCCATACTCTGTCTTTCCAATATTTTTCCCTCCACTATAAGTTGTAGAAGGGCAGATTGATCACAATGGATTTGTGGCTAAAGTATGAGTCTTTGCGTCTCTTGACAGTGAGTGCTCAGAAACTCTCATTCTACATCATATTTAAAACTCTTTGATGCGCAAAACCCGTGAGATGCGCATCAATCTTCTGTATAGCCACAACTCGAATGCTTCAATTGTTTTATTTGAAGAGTACTGGTAACACGTACTCTTGAACAGCTCTCCACCTTGCCTTCTTCTTTATCTGTCTGTTTCCCTCCACTGCTCGAGATAGGCCTCTTCCATTTCCTTCCATCTTTGTCTTTTTGATGCCATCTGCATAATGTATAATATATATCCTGCGCTCAATTTCAGTGGATCCATTCCAAGTAAGTGAAACTTTTAACAGATTCTATTATATGGGCGCCTATGCTGATTGTTGGGTTCTGGTTGTTATTGACAGTCTTAGTGACTGGCATGTATTTGATCTTACTGGCAAAATGCCATTCAATTAGCTGCTCTTTTAACTCAACAAATGTCTCCATCATCGTTTGGGAGTAAATAAAATGTTTATTTGCAATTATTTATCAGAATAAGTAAATATTAATATGCCTCCAAATATGATATTGCAAAATGTCAGTTCAATAAATATTTGATAACATATAATTTAAAAATCTGTCTCCAAATATGATATTGGAAAATGTCATATTTGGAGACATACCTATATGGTGTTCAAGGGTTTTAAATCAAAGATCTACTTAACATGATAAACAATGGTATATTCGGAATAAAAATAGATATCTACAATAAAAAAATCAATTAAATCGTTTTTGATGTCGTTGATCGGAACAAATAAATTAATATTAACGCGACTCTATTCAGTTAAACAGTTAACGCATGAATATCTGCGCATTGACTGCATCGACAGCGATGGGCTCTGTTTCGGGAATTTGTCGGGAATCATCGGGCATTGTTGAGGATATACATCATTCTTCCTTTTCCTCATGACTGAGGATAGCAGCCGTAGTCTGTTGTCACACGTATAGCCCGCCTCCATGCCAATCTGTTTTGGGCTGAACGCAGAGCACCAGTCACCGAAGACCCCATTGTGGACTTAACCAAATCGCTCCATCTGGTCGGTGAGCGAGATCTCCGTCCCTCCACGCTGCCCATCACAACAAGCTTCTCGAGGCAGTCTGGTTCCCTTCTGGCAATGTGTCCAAAGAATTGAAGGATACGTCTGTAACATATTGTCGATAGACGATCCTCGATTTTAGCTCGTCTAGAATTGACACATTGGTTCTTCTGGCTGTCCATGGGATGCGCAACATACGCCTCCAGCACCACCTTTCGAAAGTATCGATCCTCTTTCGCTCTGACTCCCTAAGTGTCCATGTTTCCACACCATACAGGAACATCGGGAATATCAGAGCATATAAACATTGCGGTTAATATCCAAGGAGCGCTGCTACAATCGCCATCTCAATCAACGCCAAGATATTGATATAATCTACCGATTTTGTCAATAACTTGGTTACTCCACACTATGGGACTATGCCGGGGTGTTATTTGTGTATGTATAAATTCAATAAAAATAAACTGAATAATGTTAATTTATTAATTCAAACTTGGAAAACTTCTAATATCTATAGTATCTTGTAAGTATGGTATATGAAGTATGCATAGAGAACGGGCTGTGGATGAATGCCAGAAAATCAAAGGTTATGGTGTTTAAGAAGAGTGAAAGCAGAATAGCGTGCCAAATAAAAGTAGATAACGAATGGCTCGAGCAAGTCGACGAATATGTCTATCTGGGAAGCATGTTTCAGCGGAATGGACGAATTGATAAGGAGATCGAAAGAAAAGTTATTTATTTATTTATTTATTTATTTACGGCAAATTGCCTTTTACAAACATGAACAACAATTAAGTACACACATTGAAATTACAAAATAAAATAATAAAACTATCATAAACATAAAAGAAAAAGAAGGTACTGTAACAAAATTAGTAAATATAAAAAATAATATTAAGTGGAAAAAAAAATACAATTTAAAATAAAAGATATAGGTACTTAGGTTGAGACATAAAAATCATTAAAATATACTAAAATAATATACCTACGCACTTAGAAAAAAAAGAAAAAATAATAATAATGTAAAGAAAATAAAAGAACTATAAAAACAAACATATGGGTACATACTTAGGAAAATAAAAACTAAATGATGAAACAAAACAAATAACAAAAAAAATATATTATAATCACATTTATAGTATCATATTATACTATACATGCAAAGTAGGCAAGCAAAAAAAAATGTATTGCAAATCTTAAAGAAAAAGAAAGAATCTAAATTACAGAAAATTTAAAAAATATCACATTTCAAACGAGATTACATTGTTAGCTGCGATTGACTGTTTACATTGTTATGGCAGGAAACAGAGTGAATGGAGCACTGAAACCAGTTATGAATGACCGCAACATATCTTAGGATGCTAAAGTTGCCATTCATAATGCTTATTCATAATCTTAGTATGTATCTTGCTACCTTGACGTATGCAAGTGAAACCTGGACATTGCAGAAGTCGCACGAAAGTAGAATAAATGCAGTTGAAATGAGATCGCTGAGAAGAATCTGTAATAGAACGATGTATGACAGGGTCAGAAATGAGGACATAAGGAAAGAATGTAGTATAAAGAAAGACGTTATTAATAGAATGAAAGTGAACACATTGAGATGGTTTGTGCACATGAGGAGAATGAACGAGGAACGCCTGACGAAGAAAATATACATTGCGGACAGGAATGGAATGAGAGGTCGGGGCCGCCCAAGGAAGGGATGGCACGTCCATGTGAACGGTATTTTGAAAGACGGAAATATTAGAAGCGTGAACAACAGACGAACATGTAAGACGATGTATGAATGTTGTCAAGGCGATGAATGTATGTCAAGATCGAAGTGGCGTTCGGTTCTCTCTGCCTACCCCGTAAGGGACATGGCGTAATGGTATGTATGTATGGAAAACTTTTTGCTAGCCAAAAGTTCGGGTCCTCGACCATTTAATTTACCGGGGCGACTTAATTGTGTCTGATGGTACATTAATATTTCGCTTTTGTAGGAATAATATTGAATATGCGTTATTTTATACGTTAAACGGTGTATCTATCTATATAACCTTGCCCGGGGGCATTTAACGAGTGGTGGAACATCGCAGAGTTGGGGAAGAGGGGAGAGGGGTTGTTGGGGTATATGGGGTAGAGCAGCAAATGAGACGGGGGGGTTGGGGTAAATCCAGATCGGGGAGTTGATGTGCGTACCTTCCTCATTTTTGTTATCACCGGAGGGTATTTGACCATATTTCACATCCAAAGGAACAGAACACACATCGTGAAATAACGTTATGTTTTAGGAGAGGCCATATTATGACAATATTGAAAATAATAGGTACAAGTTCGACTTTTATATTAAATATCCAGATTTTTCAACACGGCTACGTACATTTTAACATGATACCAGATATTTAGGTTCATACTTCTCTTCCGAAGAAGCACACTACGTAGCGTTGGAGAGGGCTTGTAATCTGCTCGAGAAAATATTTATTCGAAAGACCCGGGTAGTAAGAAGGTTCAAATACAGAATTCAAAAGACCCGGCTAGAAAGAAGGTAAAGATACAAAATTCGAAAGACCCGGGTAGAAAGAAGGTGGAGATACAGAATTCGAAAGACTCAGGTAGTAAGAAGGTGGAGATTCAGAATTCGAAAGACCCGGGTAGAAAGAATGTGGAGATACATAATTCGAAAGACTCAGATAGTAAGAAGGTGGCTATTCAGAATTCGAAAGACCCGGGTAGAAAGAAGGTGGAGATACAGAATTCGAAAGACTCAGGTAGTAAGAAGGTGGAGATACAGAATTCGAAAGACCCGGGTAGAAATAAGGTGGAGATACAGAATTCGAAAGACGCAGGTAGTAAGAAGGTGGAGATTCAGAATTCGAAAGACCCGGGTAGAAAGAAGGTGGAGATACAGAATTCGAAAGACTCAGGTAGTAAGAAGGTGGAGATTCAGAATTCGAAAGACCCGGGTAGAAAGAAGGTGGAGATACAGAATTCGAAAGACTCAGGTAGTAAGAAGGTGGAGATACAGAATTCGAAAGACTCAGATAGTAAGAGGGTGACGATACAGAATTTGAAAGACCTGAAAGACTTTTTTTTAATGAAGTTACTCTATTATATTTCACTACAAACATACTACCTATTGATTTTTAGTAATTTTTAAATTGGAAATTGTATTGTACTTTATGAGGTCGTAAAAAATAAATAATCGAAATAGATTTATTAAAATGTAAATACGTCGAAAACTTACGATCTTCGTGGCTCAGTTAGTTAGATATCTGACTGTTGAGCCAAGGATTCAGGATTCGATTCCTGATGTTTTCAGTCTGGATCTAGACGATAAATATCAATGTCTCCAGAATGTAGCAATTTTTTATTGGGTGCTTATTAAATTAATACTAAATATAGTACCTGTTAGTTACCAGAGAAGTCAAAATAAAAAAAATAATACCCATTTGAAATAACCTGTAGGGGAGTACGGTGGTGGCCTATGTAATTAATTAGTTATGTAAAGAAAGTTGTGTGTGATGTTACATAATACGTAAATCTTAAACATAATAGCTTATTTTGTAAGAAGATAATCTAAAGGAACATTGTCTTAATGAAGATATCTCTCAAATAATACCGTATATTTTATTATGTCTCGTATTTACTTACATTAATTTTATCACTTATATTCTGTACACATGTGGTAAGATGAAGTGGGTACATAATGTTATCATAACATGGTTAAGTGAAAGGCAAAAAGGACACACTAAGCACTTGTTTCTTGTTACAATGACGCACATACCATACGGCATTATATTTGGCGCGATGTGAAAACTGAGCACAAGGCACCGCGACAAAAAATAACTGAACACAAGTTAAAGCACACGAAAATAAACTGAGCACAATGCAGCGTATACAATAAAAAAACTAAGCACTTGTTTGTTGTTACAATGACGCACATTCCATACGGCATTATATTTGGTGCGATGTGAAAACTGAGCACAAGGCACAAAAAAACACTGAGCACAGGTTAAAGAACACGAAAATAAACTGAGCACAAGGCAGCGTATACAATAAAAAAAACTAAGCACTTGTTTGTTGTTACAATGACGCATATACCATAAGGCATTATTTTTGGCGCGATGTGAAAACTAAGCACAAGGCACTGCGACAAAAAAATAACTGAGCACAAGTTAAAGCACACGAAAATAAACTGAGCACAGGGCAGCGCATACAATAAAAAAAAACTGAGTACAGAGCAACGAATAAAAACTGAGTACAAGAAAAATTAATTTTCAAAATTTTGAAATAAGTGTAGGTGATATTCATAAAAAAATTAAATAGCATATTTATATTTAAAAAACTTGCACCTGAATAAATGACACGATATTAATAATAACAATAGACACTTGCACCATGTGCAAGTGGTGAGTTTATTGTCATATGCCAATTTCTTCCAACTAACCAGTGTTTCCAGCCCAGACAAGCAATTTATGTTAGAAATGAATTTAAATAAATTTCTCCTTAGCTGGGGATCGAATTAATGACGGCTGCACAGAAACCGAACGGCTTACCAACTGTGCCACGGCGGTTTTATTTATCACACTATATTTCACAATGATACAAACAAGTAGACTATTGCTGCCCAACTAGGAAAACCTGTTCTACGACTAGCAGTTTACACAACTTTGCAGTGACAGTACAATTAGGTGGGAAATCGTGAAAAAGATACGGGATCGTATTATGTTTGATAATGTGTGTTTAATTTGCCTGTGCGCAGTTGTCATGTGCTATCTGGCCACTCTGATATTTAATAGGTGTCAAATAATGAAATTTCAAAATAATATGTTACATCTTAAAAAGGTATTTCACTTTATAAACAAAATGCTTGTGTATACATACGTCTCTTTCTTAATTCATTTAATTTCAGATATGCTTTATCTAGACCAAAGGACCTGTGTGATATACACCATAATGTATCCTCATAATCTATGTAGGATTACTTTCAAAATATATGGTTACTTTCAAAATATATGGTTCCTTTCAAAATATATGATAACCTTTAAAAATACGAATACTTTCAAAAACTACTATAAACCACTTTCAAAATGTATGACGAAAACCTAATAAGGCAGAACTTTGATTTAAAAATGAACTATGTAAAAAAATAAAGGTATTAACAACAACAAAAGAAAATTTAGTCAAATACTACCTACTTCAATTTGGTTTTAATTTTGTGTTTTTTTTTTAAATCTTGATAACGCCGAGCAGTCTTAGCGAAAACATTTGGTCGTATTTCAGGTGGTTCAGTCGGTCAGCGGTGTGGGCATCGCACTGGATTAGCGATTTTCAATTTTATTTGCCTTTATGTTTGATTTAGGGAATGTATGAGGATATTATTGTGTTTATGACAAGGACATAATATTCATGTATTTTTTTAATTGAATGTGTAGAAAAATTCATATTTATTTGATAGATTTAAATGTTTTAATTTTCCATTTAAATGTAGATTTTAGATAGATATTAATTTAAAATACTTATATAAAATGTGTAATGTAGTAATTTTAAGGTTTTTCGTTTTCACAGTGGAAGTTCATGTATAAATTGTAAAAACACTCATATAATGAAACACAGTTAAATTCCACAATGAGTATTTTAATCGCCTATGCGCTTTTACCAGTTTCAGCTGGCATCCTCTGAGTATAAATTGTGTCTCTGAGGATGTCGGCTGAAACTGGTGAAAGGCGACTAAAATACTCATTGTGGAATCATTGTATTGCGGACATCGACATATTCCATTTGAACTATGAAAATTACCAAAAGTCGATACAGGCCAAGTATGGGTAGGCGAACTTTGTGAAAAATTCCCAATTCCAATCCACATTTTTATCCCCTTTTTCCCTAATTTACTTTCTTTACGCTTAATGTTGTGTTTGTCTTTTAATAACAGTTTTATTTTGTTTTTAATTCTGATTTTTTTAATGCTTTAATTTAATTTTTAGTGCTGTCTTTGTCTTTTTATAACAAAAAATAACATAAAATAAAATGAAATGAAATGAAATGAAATGAAATAAAATGAAATGAAATAAAATGAAATGAAATGAAATAAAATAAAATAAAATGAAATGAATTAAAATAAAATAAAATAAAATAAAATAAAATAAAATAAAATAAAATAAAATAAAATAAAATAAAATAAAATAAAATAAAATAAAATAAAATAAAATAAAATAAAATAAAATAAAATAAAATAAAATAAAATAAAATAAAATAAAATAAAATAAAATAAAATAAAATAAAATAAAATAAAAGAAAAAATAATATAAAATAAAAGAAAAAATAATATAAAATAAAATAAAATAAAATAAAATAAAATAAAATAAAATAAAATAAAATAAAATAAAATAAAATAAAATAAAATAAAATAAAATAAAATAAAATAAAATAAAATAAAATAAAATAAAATAAAATAAAACAAAATAAAATAAAATAAAATAAAATAAAATAAAATAAAATAAAATAAAATAAAATAAAATAAAATAAAATAAAATAAAATAAAATAAAATAAAATAAAATAAAATAAAATAAAATAAAATAAAATAAAATAAAATAAAATAAAATAAAATAAAATAAAATAAAATAAAATAAAATAAAATAAAATAAAATAAAATAAAATGTGTTTAATGTATAATAAAGGTTAAATAGGTAAAAATATATTGCTAAAAAGCAAATACGTTATTCTCCACTTTATTTGTGTGATGGTAAAGAAACCTCGAAATCAATGTATACGCCACTGACAAAAAAAGAATTTCATATAACAAACCACACGTATGATAGAAAATGACAGCTTGTGAACATACGTCAAAGGCAACGTGATATTGTCAGAGAAAGACAAAGAGACAATAAGAGAGAGAGAGAGAGAGAGAGAGAGAGAGAGAGAGAGAGAGAGAGAGAGAGAGAGAGAGAGAGAGGAAATGTATAGAGGCAAACATACGGGCAAATTAAAAGAGAAAATAAACATGCACCTCCATTACTGAACCCATCGTCCACCGCTACCTCCTCATTTACACCCCTATCGTATAGTGTGCATTGTACATTGAAGTCGTAATGTGTAAACAAATTATAGGATTACACATATAATAATGATCTAACCTCACTGGAGTATTTAGTATTCTTAAGTTAGCAATCGCGTTGCAAGGACACCACTAACTAAATACTAAATACTACTTCAAAACTTAATGTTGACGGCGTAGCATTTCACAGTATTGTACATAAGTAAAGAAAAGAGATGGATAGCTTTCTATAGGTCTGTACTGACGTTTAAAATGTTTTTTTTTTCATAACAACACAAACACATGTAACCAAGCTGACACTGACAGCTCTATGACACGATTCTTCTGAAATTTCAGCGAATTTTCGGCATCTCGTAAAGATCGCTGAATACTCTTTTTAGGATTTAATTTCACAAAATTACCAAATACATATTCGAAAGTCGCTAAAATAATCATCCATCGAAAACATCTCGTATTATAGTATTAAACCACTCGTACGATTCCTCGCGATCAACCTTAACTTTTTTACAGTTCTCAAATTATAATTTACGACAACGCGCATGCGCTAAGTATTTATATTCGGACCAAAGTGTCAGTTAGATATTGCGATCAGCAGGATTGTGGCGGAATTTTTTAAAATATTGCTGGAATCAGCGCGGATCCAGCAATATTATGATTTGTATCAAAAATTAAAATATTCACATAAATAAAAAACAACTTAGTTTGTCGAGATTTTTTTTTCTTAACAGATATAAACGAGGGTCTTTTCAACTAAATAAAAAAAGTCATCATACATGGTTGGTTAAGGTGATATTAGATGGTTCATTTTTTGTTCATTCGCATCTTTCACTATTCATTGTTCAATCGAAATGACACGTCTGAACACAAAATGAACGAATTCACTAGTGAACTCATTCGGCAACAGGCGTGAACAGGCATCTTTCACTCGCACTCCGAATGAACGAAAAATGAACCATCTGAACACAGGAATGAACGTTCACTCGAGTTCAGTCATTTCGTCTCGACTCCTCTAGCCGACGGACGCGTCATTGGTATTTTTGTTTGTGTTGTATTATTTCACGCGTCAAAATGGTGTTTAAGTTGAATGACTAAAACACTGTGCTGTTTTTGGAGAATTTTAAAAAAATATCAGTGCCTATGGAACTACAAAATAAAAGAATATAAAGATAGAACAATAAGGGCTAATTCCATAAAATCCCTAATTAGCGACATAAACCTAGATGTTTCTGAAGACGATGTTAAACATAAGATAAAGACGATTAGAACCCGCTACACAAACCCGCTACACTTTGATTAAATTATCACAAATTAAACTTATTCCGAGACGCACGACTTCATTCGATGACATGTTGAAAAAAACAACGAGTGAACGTTCATTTCTTTGTCATTCCGTATAGACGTGTGAACATGGAATGAAAGAAAAATGAACCATTCACTCGAGTGAACGTTCACTCGAATGAACCGTCTGATATCACCTTTAGACATTTGAATCCTGAGCCAAATTTCCAGGGTTCGATTCTCGCTGGAGACACAGTTAATTATTATGTTTTCGGTCTGAATCTGTCAGATGATAAATTTAATATCATAAGTCTATGTGGCAACTTGTTATTGGGTGCATGTTAAAATAACATTTGACGCAGTTGTCCGAGAAGTTACTTATATAATTTTTTTTTGCTTTTACTTTATTTAAATATTTTCAATTAAAATATGGCATTAAAGGTGTGTTGACCGTCGTAGAAAGACACAGATTAGTAATATTTATGTCACAGACATTTTTCATGACTCCTTAGAAACTTACCGTAAACAAATAAAGATATTTAAAGATAGATAGATAAAACAAATAATCCAGTGTATAAATTTAACATTAATAGAATTGAAAACGTACAAAAGAAATTTTTGAAAAAAGTACAATATATATTTAATTTGCGATTTCCAGATTATACAGCTTCGTTGAAGTATCATAATCTGGAATCACTTGAACACAGAAGAATTATCCTTGATCAAAGCTTACTTTATAAAATTGTTATTAACAAATTCGATTCACCGGAATTGAATAATCTCATTACTTACCGTGTTCCCTCTAGGACAACCCGACAAACTGATCTTTTCTATATTTCAAATTATAAAACAAATCACCGAAAATATTCTACCATTCCTCGTATCTGTGAAACATTTAACAAAAAATTCAATAGTTTAGACATATTTCATAATCCGTATAGCAGGTATATGAAATAATTATCCAACATGATCCGAGATAACAATATATAGATGTTTTGTTTTCATTTATTGTATGAATACTGTACAACTAAATTTGCTCTCCCTCTTTTAGTTTCTCTGACATTCCCCGTCACTTTCCTATCCCACTATCCTAAACCATCTTTTAATCATTATTTCTTTATTTTTTTTTCTCTTCTGTTGTGTTTAGAATAAATAACAGTGGATATACATAATTGGATGGCAGGCCTAGCTATAGATTGTAACACTTGCATATATACTTATATTAATGTAATCTGTTCATCTGTGTATACCCCCAATAAAATAAAATAAAATAAAATATTTTTCAACCCAGTTCCCTAACTCCTTCAAAAAAACTCCTTCTTTCACTCCAATAATCCCTCCTTTTCCTCATTATATTCTCTGTAATATGTTGTGTTGATGGATGAACAATTAACGCCGTATATTATCACGGTATCTATTTACAACACATGTTTGGCTACCAAGCTAACAAGGTAAAAGAGCCCCGCTCATACCATTCGCGGCTATTTATACTTTTCGTCCATCTCTGTCATAGGTACAATGTTATCTCTTTCACACATTCCAATATTACATTCTCATTATGTAATGTTTTTTAACTCTTCAGTAACCCAAGGGGATATACTGGGCAGTTATGATTTCACAATTTTAAAGGCTATTTTTTTATTGCAGATTATCAACAAGTATTATGCTGAGATATTATTCTGAAAGTTTCATCACAATATATCTGTGTGTGCATATGCTGTGTACTATGTGCTTTGTACGGCATGTTTATTTTAATTTATCCAATACAGACTAGAGTACTAATTTGATTCCTTTCAAATTTTGCAAATTTGTATATGTAATACTCGCTTTGACCCAATTAGATTTTGAAGAATATATGAATAGTGCTTCTCGATTTTTTTAATTATCAAATATTTCAAAGTGACCTCAAGCTCAGCAAACTTAAAATTTCATTTTTTTTGAAATTGGTATAATGGCACATCACTTTCATAAAATGACATTGAAAAAGTATTAAGTTTTCTAAATAAAATATTTAAATAAAAAATAACGTAACATACTCTTTTTCTTCTTCTTCTGCTTGTTCTAGTACTGGGTACTGTTTATTCTCGGATTCACTCCTGGGACGCGGATGTCCAGCTGTCCTACCATCTCTTTGGCGGTCGTCCAGGGGGTCTGCTGGTTGACGGTATCTCGTCTGATGCTATTTTCACCACTCTCACTGAATCCGCTCTATCGACGTGATCTCTCCAGTAACGTCTTCTGTTTCTACCCCATCGCACGACATCCTCGGCATCGCAGGTCCTCCGAATTTCGGAGTTTCGTGCTCTGTCTCGGATGGTTAAACCTGCGATGGGGCGGAGAGTTTTCATCTCGGTGGTTCGCATGAGACTCTTTGTTCTCGTGGTGTCGGCTCTGGTTTCGATACCATATGTCATTATTGGCCTTGCGCAGGTCTTATATATTTTCATTTTGCTTTCTTTCAACATGTGTTGGTTTCTCCATACAATAGTTCGCAAGCACCCCTCTACTACGGCAGCTTTATTGGTTTGTTCCCTGTAACATACTCATTTCATGAAAATGTTGAATATTTTCCATACAAATTTGAATATTTTATGGAATGACTTGTTAGTAAGGAATTAAGCGTTGGCCACAACCCACTCGTTTTATATCAATTGCATTTTTTCTCCTATTATTGATATTCATTTACCTACTGATCGGTTCACTTGTTTAAATATTTTTACTACATTTTTTTAATTAGAATAAAACATTATTGGCTTGTACTACTTTTAAAAGCACCATAATGTGTAACCACACAATTTACATAGCTGTAGTTTTATGAAATAAAATAAATAAATAAATATTATTAATTTTCTTTGAAATGTTTTTAAAAATCTTCCTACGTTTCCTAAAATAAGCATAAATGCTTGTGCTATAGGTGAACGAAATCGGTCGAGGCAGGATTCAAACCCGCGATCACTGGATTACTAACCCAATGCGATAACCGCTCTGCCATTGACCCATTTAACAAATAAAATATAAAAAATAAACGTTATATTGAAATTTATAATTGGTTTCATATTATGATTGAAAACTTTCATAGCAACGTATGTACTTAATATTGTTCACATATAGCTAATTTCATGCGTAAAAGGAATGTTGCGCATGTTTATAACAATACAAAATTTCCTTTTCCTGCAAAGCGTTGTTTTGGTATTCTCCTGTTGCCATAGTAAAATATTTCATCTCTTTCCATCTCTGTACATACATAGTCTCACTCTCTCTCTCTTTCATATGTTTTATCCGACTGGGGGCTCGGTTCACCCCCCACCCCTCCATATTGCGCCTCCCGCAACTCCCCTCCAACCCGCCAGCTTCCAGAAGGCGGCGAGTGACGTCACATACGACCTTAACGGAACGAACCATCGGGCGATATGGATTTCAAAATGCTTTTAATTTGTCTTATTTAGGAAAAGACGTAAAACGGTACTTTCCGTAACCAAGATCATCTACCTTAATCGTGTCCCTGATTTAATTTATAAATGAGATCTTTAAGAAGAATTTGAAATAAAACGATGTATGTATGACAGGGTAAGAAATGATGACATAAGGAAATAATATAAGATGAAGAAAGATGTCATTAATAGTACGAAAGTAAACAGACTGAGATGATTTTGCCATATGGGGAGAATGAACGAGGAACGCCAAAGAAAATATATAGTGCGGACAGGAAAGCAATGAGAGGTCGGGGACGCCCAAGAACGGGATGGCACGATCACTTGAACGATATTCCGAAAGACGGAAATATTAGGAGCGAACAACAGACGAACATGTATGTGACGATGCATGAAGCGAAGGTTGCGTGTCAGTAAGAAAAAAAGTCAAAAAACACCAATTTAGAGGCATCGTTACATACATATATGTTATAGATATGGATTAATGCCGTAGCACAGTTGGTAAGCCGTTCGGTTTCTGTGCGGGCGTCCTGGATTCGATTCCCAGCAGAGGAGAAATTTATTTACATTTATTTCTCACGCAAATATTGCTTCTCTGGGCTGGAAACATGGAAGAAATTGCCATACGGCAATAAACTCGCCACTTGTGCAGGGTGCAAGGAAGTTTTCACTATTATATTATGAACTCTTTTACAAAACTTTTATACAAAGATTTTAATTTTTTGGTTCCAGTGAGGTGTTGTCAACATTTGAATTTATATTCCATTTTTCCATACATTATCTAAAAAAAACATAGAAGCTAGAACGCTGAAAATTTCTATCAATATAGAAAAAACATAGAAAACAAAAAACAGATGGTCGGTGATAGATAAAACAAAAAGCAGATGGGTCGGTGGCAGAGCGGTTAGCGCGCTGGGTTAGTAATCCAGTGGTCGCGAGTTCGAATCCTGCCTCGACCGATTTCGTTCACCTATAGCACAAGCATTCATTTGCTTATTTTAGGGAACGTAGGAAGATTTATATGTACTTGTTTAACAAGGACATATTCATTTAAAAAAAAAACTCTAAAAAGTTTCAGGGTTTCTTAAACTTTTTATCGAGAAAAACATTTTTTGACAAATTTATGTGTTCAACTGCCCATATTTCCAAAGTTTTGAAAAATATCGAAAAACGCCGTAACACCCCAACTGGATAATTCAATTTTCTAAAAAAAAATATGCATATTATAGCACTACTATTCTATATACTTTCATTTCAATAATAAGTTAAGTGAATATGGTCTTTGCAAATTGATATGTGATGTGACCAGAGACGAGATTGTTGATGGAAGAAACGTGAAATCATGCATAGACCACTTATACGTGAGAGGTAAAACCGACACTTTGCACTCGACTGTAGTCACACAGAAAGTAGCAGACCACTATATTATTGGGTTAACAATAACAAATAATGACGAACCAGAAGTAACGGGTGGCAAAAAAAACAATATTACTATTCTTAACACTAATATTGTTTACAATTTATTAAATGAAGTCAAATGGAGAAATATGGAACATATATCATGCCCATTAAAATTATACCAAGAAATTTACGATACTTTTAATAATATATACAATAAGGCAAGAAAAGAAACAATTGTATCTGAAAAGGAAATAAAAACTTATGGATTACAAACTCTTTGAAACAAATGATTATAAAAAGAGACTATCTGTTTAGACATTGGAAAAACTCTCCTGGTGATACTATTAGAAGACTTGAATACACTAAATGGAGAAACAAAACAAACAAATGTATAAATAACGCTAAAAATAATTACAGAAAACAAATAATTAATGAAAACATCGGAAATTACAGAAAGTTATGGCAAAATATAAATGAATGGCTAGGAAGAGAAAAACTGTCATTGGATAGTGTTATAGAAAAACATATAAATAAACAAGGAAACATGGAAATTATATGCAATGAATTCGCGGATACATTTTCAAACGAAATTGAAGACATAAAACATAAATGTAATGTAAAATTTTTAAAAAGATCAGAATATTCAGTGCCTATTGATCACTCAATGAGGATGAAAAAAGTTTCTACAGATGAGGTAATTAAATGTGTCGATAAAATGCCTTCGAAAAAAGCACCGGGAGTAGATAAAATAAGAATGTCTGACATAAAGTCAGTAAAACATTATATAGGACCGGTGATTTCTAGATTAATTAATTTATCTATCGAAAAAGGAATGTTTCCAGAAATGTTAAAGTTATCTATAATTAGACCAATTTACAAACAGGGTGATCACAAAAAGACTACAAATTATAGACCAATAGCCTTATTGTCAAGCATTGATAAAATAATAGAAAGAATCATAGTGGACCAAATAAATAACTTTATGGACAAATTTAAAATAATAAACCCAATTCAATATGGATTTCAAAAAAACAAAAGCACAAATTCATTATTAAGTAAATTTACAGATGAAATAAATGAAAATTTGGATAAGAGGAAACATGTGGTTGCACTATTTATAGACTTCAAAAAAGCATTCGATACTCTTGACCACGAAACGCTTATGGTAGCTATGGAAGAATGTGGTATCAGAGGACCAATGAAGAAGTGGTTCGAGAGTTATCTCAGTGAGAGGCAATTTGTAGTCAAAATTAAAGACAGAATAAGCGAGAAAAGGACAGCCAAATACGGAGTGGCAACTGGATCAATCACTGGACCATTATGCTACATTATGCATGTCAATACACTCGGGAATGTCATTAAATACTGTAGTAAATACATGTTTGCGGATGACTTAGGAATTTTGTATGCAGATTATGATACGACTATCATCGAAAAAAACATCCAACATGACCTAAATAACATATTTAAATGGGCCCATGACAACGGAATTATTGTAAATGTGAAGAAAACGAAATATGTACACATACGGTCAGCTCATTCAAAACAAAAAAATGTAGCATTCAAAATTGTTGGACATACCTATGAATGCATGCACAAAAATTATATTGATTGTGCATGTTCAGAAATTGAAAAAGTTGACCAATATACATACCTAGGATTACAGATTGATAATACATTTAATTGGAGTAAACACGTAGAACTCATTTGTACAAAATTAAATTCAATATTGTGTAATTTTTATATGTTAAAGGCTAGTGTTTCTTGGGCCATACTGTATTCTATGTACTATGCTATGGTCGACTCCATTGTCAGCTACGCGTTAACTTGTTACGGCTTAACTTACCCAACACACACCAATAAAATTAAACAAATTCAAATCAATTTCTTGAAAATGTTGGTGGACAACAATACAAAAAAATCATGTAATAGTCAATATGAAAAATTATTTGAAATATGTAAAATACTCCCAATACAAAATAAAGTAAAACAGTGCATCATTTTGGAAGAATACAAAAATGAATATTTTGAAACAGAAATAAGTCACATATATGGGACAAGGCTGGCGATGGAGCGTGCCCTGCAGGTACCTAAGACAAACAACGTGTATGGAGATCGTACCAGGAAACATCTTGTGCCGCATATTATTAACGCGTTGCCGATTAGGATAAGAAATATTTTAAAGTCTGACGAAACGAAAATAGTTACTATAAAAAATACTCTTAAACATCTTTATCTGAATTCAAGCGTTCGTTAGACTTTAAATTATTATTGTTGATTAATTATAGGTATATCTAATGTATATTATGTGTAAGGTTTAATTCAATTTTTTTTTTCTATCGAATTTCAAGTTTTTCTTTTTCTTTCAAATTTTTGTTTTGTTTGAGATTAGTTTATTGAAATAATTATATGTGAAATTTATAAAATTGTGTGAAAGAGAGAATCTGCTCTGCCAAAAAACTGCTTTGCAGTTTGGCGGGAAAAGAACAATGTATTACTTTTTATTAAAAAAATAAATATCTTAAAAAAAAAAAAAAAAAATTCATACCATCACGGCATATCCCACAATGTGGGGTAACCAGCGAAAGGTGTGCGGGTGTGCATTGCTTTATAAAAGGGAGAACAACACATCTATGTATACCCACACACCAGTCTCGTTTCACCAAAAACGGCACTACATTCAGAATGGGTGGTGAACCTCATTGCTGAACTATGTGAAATGTTATTGTTGCCTGTTGTATTTTCGATTACCCGGCTCAAACGGTACACTCGAAAACAATGATTTTAAATAATGGAAGCACTATTCTAAGCCGGTGCCTCACAGCTATTCTATATACTAATCTATACGACATTGTTTCATACAATTTGTAAGATAGTATACACTACACAATATATACTAGGACTCAATAGTTTGATATTTAACCTACATAAATACATACACACCATCAAGTTTTTTACATATTTGGGGTAGGAAAAAAGACAGACCTCCATAGTATCCTATCTTGACATACATACCAACATGTTTGTAGACTTACTTACTTACTCAGCCTTGTCTTGGGTCCAGTATTGGACTTCCACTAGTCTCTATCCTGTGCCATTCTTCGCCATTCTGGCTTTTGCTTTCTGTTCTTGGCCTCCAGTCCGTTGACAACTTTTGTCCATCGATCGTCCGACACCTGAGATATATGACCCGCCCTACTCCACTTTAACCCCGCTCTTCTTTTAGCTACATCCGCTACTCCTGTGTTCTTCCTAATACATTCATTAGTTTTGTGGTCCCTTAGCGAGATATTAAACATTCTTCTTTCCATCGCTCTTTGTGTCACCCTTTGTTTTGTAAAGAAAACAAAATATCTTAAAATATTCAATAATTTGGTACGTATTATCCAACAAATCATACTATCCTCATAGACAGTAATTGTGTCTCGTGTGTTTCATGCAACTAGTATATCAAAATGGCTCTTAGGTCATACTATATATTGATGGTATAATCCTGGATGACCTAGGCCGTGCTATGCTGGTTGCGTTGACCCTGAAATCAGGCGCACTTATATAATATGTAATACTACCTAGTACATTATGTATCCCAATGCACCTGTATTACATTCTATGACACACCCATTTACAGTGCATATTGCAAAGTGATCGAAAAATGAAAATGATGAAATCCACCTTTTACAAAATGCAAAAACTACTGACCTAAAGCTAAGTAGGTACTAGATGGAGAACTGCTAAAGCGTACGTGTTGACAGTTGAGTGAATTGGAAGATTGGACTCTCAAAATTTCAACAGTAAATAAATTAAAAGCGAATATTTTTAAATTGCATATAAGCAATCATTGTGTTTTTATTTTGATTAGTTATTGTTAGCTGTTCAAATCGTCTCTCTCTCTTTCAAAAAATGTCAAGATATTTGCCGTAAATATTTTTTGTCAACACCACAACTCGAAGACTTAACTTTAGATCAGTGATCGTGCTTTTGCTGTGACTGGACCAGCCTCGTGGAATAAACTACCACCTGAACTGAGGCAAATCGACAACTTAGCAATATTCAGGAAACACCTAAAAACTCACTTCTTCTGCGAGTCTTACAAAAACCTGTAATATATTCAAAGCGCCCTTGAGGTGAGGTTATCACAAAAACGGCGCTATAAAAATCATCCTAATTTATTATTATTTTATTATTATAGACTTTAATCTTTAGAATATATACCTTAAACAAAGTCCACAGACTTAATCACAAATTATGAAAAGTATTACTTTGGAATGAAACATCCGTCTTTATAAATCTAAACCAAATGCACTGCTACTCATGAAGTTGATTAAGATAACATTAACATTGGATTCAGTCTTTAGAAATCGTTGAAAAACGAGTGGGTTGTGGCCAACACTAAACTCTCCACACCATAGTAAGCGTTTATTTTTTCTTCTTGAAATGTTGACAATCTCTAATTACATTTTTATGAAGTACGTTTCTATTAGATTATTAAACAATTATTATGAGATTCCCAGGGGACAAAAGTTTTCACAATACACCATACACACAAAAACATTGTTACGAAATTCATATAATATAAATATGAAGTTGATCACTCAATTTTCCCTTACAGAAGCTATTTTACTTCTGTTATATACATTTTTCACACAAATATGAAATTTATTTCACATTGATATGGCAAACCATAGATTTTTTTATTAAATTTTGACAATCCTTGAATGCATTTTTGATGAGTGTATTTTTGTTGTATCGAAATTTCAAACAGTATACAAAAAACTCGATTTTTCAGACCGTGAGAGCATTTTGAAAATTTGGACACATGAAATCATAGAGAAAATTAACAGATATCTATGGAAAACTAATCAGCTCTAGGTCTATGCATTTTACACATATGATGTAAATATGAAGTCGATCGGACTTATAGTTTGGGCTGTAGAGAGGACGCAAAAAAAAATTCCGTATATGCATACCCGTTGAGAAATTGATGTAAAAAAATACGCTTAAAAATTGTAAAATCATGACTCTCCACTATTCCATAGTGTGGAAAGTAAAAAAGATGAATAAGTTCTACTAATTTGTTGAAATAATTAATGACAATTTCATACTAAACTTTGATCTTAGCGAATTTTTATGATTTAATGTAGATTCTAATGTAGAATGCCAAAAAATAGCTGGCAATACTCTTTGTGATAGTGTAGACATCCGTAAGCTGTGTGAAGTTGAGGATATCGTAAGATGGGTCGACAGGGAAGAAGGTTCTGGAACGAACACGTGTCAAGAATGACTTGAGAACCAACGATGTGGCCAGGGATAATGGTCCCCATGAAAGCAGACCTCCAGGACGTACTTCCAAGAGATGGAACAGTAGGGAAGCTGACAGCTGATGAAAAGAGAGGAAGAAGATTATGGATTAAGATAAGATTATGATCGAGTGCTAATTTATACATTTTTAAAGACGTCGGCCTGCGTGGTTCAGTTGGTTACGTATCTGACTGCTGATCCAAATATCCCGGATTCGATTCCAATGGGAGACACAGTTTTTAATTATGTTTTAAATCTGGATCTGTGAGACGCTTAATATCGTGTCTCCAGAATGTGGCAACTTGTTATTGGGTGTGTATTAAATAAATATTTGACATAGAACCTGTAAGTTGCCCGAGAAAGAAAGTAAAATAAAATAAAATGAATATTAAGCAAAGATATGACACATATTTTTAAATTGCTGATATAAACGTCAAAGAAGAATATTACGCACGAGCCCGAGGTCAAAATCTTGTAATGAAAAAAAAAATCCATTTAGAAAATAATATCAATTCAAGAAACTTGTGGGACGATTTAATCAATGATGCTATTTTTGACACCAATCAAATGACTGTCTTTAACGTTATTATTATTGCGTGTTTATTTGATCGTTGAAACCGGTTTATATCAAAAATAAACCTAACTTCGATTGTATCAATAACAGTGCCGGTCTGAGACTGTAGGTCTACGAGATAGCAAAGTGAAAAAAAAATTAATGGCTTTTTTTAACATTTTCTTCCATATTGAATATAGGTATGAAAAAGGTAAGTCTGGCACCTGGAAGTGGTTACATTTACCAGTGCGCATCCAGACCTGTTTGGCTGCATTTCATCCGATAATGGACTGGAGTGAGGAGTGTGGCAACGTTGCTCTGGATGGCGCAGGACCGGGTGCTCAAGGGATTGCCAAATTCGCGTAGGGGATACTTGATATGGCACATGAATAAGAAGTCTTTACTTGAATTTAGAAAATGAGTTAGACGACACAACATTCGGATATGAAATATTCCATAGTCTTGATGGATATTTCATTCCCAACCTTTCAACTATTTAAAGACTTTAACGCACTAACTATAGCACAACTCTACCTATCTTAAAAAAATTCTAATTAAATTCCAAAATGATAACAAAAACCATATCACTGCATAAGATTCTCACGATACCAGACACAGACATCAACTTATCACTCCGAAGACAAACACTAGGTACCTACATACGGACAAAACTCTATCGATACTTGGCTCCAAAGATCCTAAATTTATTTGCAAAAGATATAAAGAACATACATTAAATAGAAAACCCAAGACAAAAAATACATGGTTATATAACTAATGGATCAACTATTGTTAGTAAATTCTCAATTCATAACAACATACACGACAAAACTACTAACATACATAGAACTCAATAAGTAGACGAAAATCAAAATCTGAAATCAAAACCCTCGTTATTACCCATATTATGGATATAATTATTATATTATGGAGTTCTACAATATCTTTAGATGTCATTGAACTCCATACGATAATTATATCCATGACATGGGTAATTACTAGGGTTTTGATTTCGCCGGTCGAACCAGACTTGCCCCCAAGGCCTGGCCTAGTGAGGTGGTACAATCCTACCTTAAATTACGAGCTGAGAAATGCTGTTTAAAAGGTTTATGATATATATCAGAAAAAAAAACAGCAATAGTAGGACATTGCAGCGCTTGGAAACCGGCCTATGGTAGGGCCGTCCCTGTGTATAGATATACATAGTTTGATAGAAAGTTGCGTAGGTTTATGCTACCTCCGTTTCTTCTATATTTAGACTAAACCAAACATTTTGACTGAATCCTCCAGACACTTCATAATAGTTCTTATATAACGTTATACGTATCAACAAATCTATTAAAAGCCAAATATCATTATGTGAGTAGAGTATGTAGGTTCGTCCTCTCAATGTTGTGTAAACAGATTGGGTTGGGTATTTTTTTAATAACCTCCATAACGATTCAAGTAATTGGAAATATGGGAATATATTATGCTATGAGATATTATCTTTGAGGATAAATAAAACCTAAAAGCTAATTTTATTGACAAACTTTTTAACATCTCAATAGAGACAAAGTTGGGATATTATAGAAAAACCAGAAACTCAAGCCACCTACAGGGCTTACGACCTGTCATCGGCTGGTTTAAGTGATCACTTTATTCGTTTGCTTATCCCTTATCGATGTAATTTTTGAAAGTTCTATATATTTGATTTATGTGTAACGATTCACCTAAAAATAATCAATTATACTATTGCAAGTGATAAAGTGACCACGTAAACCAGCCGATGACATTTCGTAAGCCCTGTAGGTGTAGGTTAATTTGCGTTGAAGTGTTTATTGTTGGTACGTATTTTTCAATTAAAACGTAATATTCTCCATCGATAGTAGGATCTCATGTGTTCCGTGCAACTACTAATAATATGGTCATACAAATTTCAGTTAGATGGAAAGTGATTTAAAATTTAATTGATAAATATTGTGTTGTAATAAATAATTCAAAGTTGGCCTGCCCATTCCTTTGTGTAAACATAATTTCTGCAACACCAGACTATGAATAGCGGTTTGAAGTTTGGTTGAATTAAAGTATTGTAAAATTTGCAAGTATTGTCCATAACTCATAACCAATTTCTGCACGAATGGACAATATGGGAAATGGTTTTAAATATGAATGATTATCAACGTTGTAAAGAGTTTAGTATTGACCACAACTCCCATTTTTATATATTGTCGTCGAAAGCAAATATGTTTGAAAAAAATAGCAATATTGGATGATGGGAAATGGTTTAAAATTTAATTAAACGAAACAATTGGAAATAGTCAGTAGTAGTTAGTCACACCCCATTCGATTTTATATTTTTTCCTAAAGTGTGCATCTAGTTTGTAATATATCTGCATAATTAGAATATTAAAGTTCAAATTGACCCAAAGGTCTAAATGAAGGAAAAAGAAGAAGAATTAGACTGGGAAATAGTTTGAATATTGAATGTGTATTAAAAATTTAGCAATAAAGGAAAATGGAAAATGGTTTAAAACTAAATTGAACAAAAGTATTGAAGAGTGTATAGCGTTGGACACGTCTCATTCGTTTTTATATTTTTTCATCAAGTGTGAATGTAGTTTATAATATTTCTGCACAATCAGACTATTATATTAGACTATGGGAAATAATTTGTATAAAAACTGACATAATTGTCTACATAAAATAAGGAAATGGTTTTTATTAAAACTCACCCAAAGGTCTTCATAAAATAATAAGAAGAATTAGACTATAGGAAAAAGTTTGTATAAAAACTTACCCAAAGGTATATATAAAATAAGAAGAGGAATAAGACCATAGGAAATAGTTTGTACAAAAACTGACCCAAAGGTTTACATAAAAGAAGAAGATTAAATAGACTATGGGAAATAGTTTTTGTAAAAACTCACCCAAAGGTTTACATAAAAGAAGAAGAATTAGACTATAGGAAAAAGTTTGTACAAAAACTTACCCAAAGGTGAATTTTTATACAAACGAAAATGACAATTGTCAGAGAAATCAAATATTATATGACAAATTGTGCAATTTAAGTATGCATATAACATTATTAATAATATACAGAATTTTACAATCTCGTATATTTAAACTTACTATAAAGTCTTGTGTATCATTTTATTAATTCATATTGGTTGAGCAATATATTCATTTGCCAAAGTAATTGTATAATTTATTTTGAATTATTTATTTCAAACAAGTCAACTGTAGGACCAGCCTGCCATCTGTGAATTGGATAGTCGCTTATTTGTTATGTTTCTTCAACGTCTGAGCGACACAGGTAGGCGGATATGGTTTGAGCCATGGGTATGGACAAAACTACAGATTTTGACCAGTTGTCGCACGTCAGCGGTTCCGTGTATTGACACATTTCGTCCTAGACCAAATTACGTCTTTTCTAAATAGCCACAATTTACTTGTGCTTTGTTTTAATTACGCCGCTTAAAGCTAGCAGGCAATAATATAATTTGCTGTACAACTTTAAATTAATATTTCATAACATATCGTTATTGTCAAAATTTTTGGGAGGAATTGTTGTGTGACCGCATGGTGAAGTGCGTTCAGACTTGATAAGTGGACGAACCATCATCTCCACCAGACCACCAGAGACCGGAGATACGAGATCTGTGCCTGCGAAGATTGGAGAATCGTCACAGGTAAGTGGCTGTCTCATATTTGCAGATAGATTTACAGGCTTTCTTTGGTTGACTTGTTGACACATAACATAATTCCAACCCCAACAAACTGAGCGAGAAGTTACGCCCCCGCTTATTCACATATTTTCATTAATTTCATAGGCTTTATTCCAAAGAACTTTTTCATTCGGAAGATAATCAAATATTCCATGGATTTTTTTATCAAAATGGCTGCGTTGTATGTACAAAACGCTTACTTTAAAAATAGTTAAAACATAACTATTAGACAAAATATTAAATAATCTACGTGTTTATTACTAAAAAGTATTTTAAAAAGTTATACTTGAAAAAATATTTTATTCGTATAAATATCTACGTTCTTCTAACTTCTACGAGAACATATATTTTCTTGTAAAAGTACACTCTTTTGACTGATTTGAGTTTGATAAATTTGAATGAAAAAATAATTATTGAAATATCTTCAATAATTTTATCACGTTTTTAGCGTGACACTGCGTCAGGTATACTGGCACATGTACGCACTTAAATTAGATTTTTAGATGCACTTACTTTTTCAGAAAGAGTGACACAAACACACACTAACACCATCGTTGCTTTATTACTTAAGATTTCATTTTAATTGATTTATGTTTCCGATGAAATTTCTTGTTCCCTCTTTATTGAGTAACTTCTCGCATCTAGTTTTCATTTTTCAACTTTTGGATTTGAGTTTCTTTTATTTTTATTTATTTTATTTTTTTTTATTTTATTTATATATATAGAAATAAAATATAACAATTTATTATACTTAAAATAGCATACACAAAAAATATTTTATTCATATTACCCCCCAAAAAGAGCTTATAATCGTTGTTTGGGGGGGATTCCTATATAAACTAAAAATTAATCTTCATTATCATAATTCATCAAAAACCAATAATGTACACAATATCAAAAGAAAAATAAAGAACAGAAAAAAACTTGCAATTAAAATACAGAACAGAAAAAAACATGCAATTAAAATTCATTAAATATTAAACAATTCCACTAAGAATTACATTAAATATTAAACAATTCCATTAATTCCATTCTTTCTAACTTAACTTTACCTCCATGTGAAGTAGGTATATTAAGGTTTTCTTTTCAGAATCAGTTCTCATCTGAACCGATCTCTGATAACAATCAACATGTAATTTTGTTTTTTTTTTTTTTTAATTTTGTCAATACTGACGCTGTTGAATATTATATATTAAAAAGCAGAGTTTCTATGTTTACCAGTTGATAAGGGCCTAATAAGCTGAAACGGTCGTCCTGGATTCAGCAAAAAATATATACATATGTAAACCAAATCATTTGTTTGATTTAAAATACCCATTATTATGTAATTTTGTTTAACAAAGTTGAGAATTCAAATTATTATTACGCTATTTAATATTGTTTCTCAGGCAACAAACAGGTGCTTTATCAAATATTAATTTAACACGCGCCCAATAACATGTTATTACATTCTAGAGGCTTGTAATATTTACTGTCTCACATATCCAGACTTAAAATAAAATTAATAACTGTCTCTACACCATTATACGATATACAATATTTTAAAATGATTTATTAACAAAACACCGTTTAACTTATGGGTCGTTTAAAAGTAATTAATTTGTTTTTTTTTTCATTGTGAAAATGAAAGACAATTTTAATTAAGTTTCATTTTTATAAGGACTGTTACTTAGACTAATTTATATATATATATATATTGTTATCTCATTTCTTGAATTTTTTACTTATTATTTGTATTATAATTTATTTTTAATTTATTTTATTTAATTGAGCACAGACACAGGCATGAATGCCCAAATATTTCTGCTCATAATAGTTAATCTATGGAAAGTACAAATAATAAGTATTGTTTGTAGGTATATAAGTTTCCTACCTACACTACAATATGCAGTGTACGGAAGGTGCAGTGTATTTTTTATATGTATACAATTATTATAATGTTGCGGGTGGAAGTTACATAGTAAGTTTAGAGTTGTAGATTCAAAGATTAAGCAAATGAAACATAAAAATCAAATAATAATTTAAACATGAGAAAATGAACAGAGAAGTTATATGTAAATTTAAACGAAAGAATAAAGAGGTTACGAACTGGGACATTAGTGTTTTTTGAAAGATAATTTGGAGTTTGAGAATATAAGCTGCCAATAACAAATTTAATGTCCGTTGTTAGAATTAGTTTAGAATAGTTTTTTTTTCTTACTGTTAATTATATTATTTAAATGTTTCTCTTGCCCCATACACAAGTGTCCGCACTTCTATTGGGGCAATATTTTTGAATTATTATTGTATTTAATTGTCAAATGTATTTTTGTATTCTGTAATGAAAAATAAATATTAAAAAAAATATATATCAATATTATTAATTTGATGAACTGAGTTGTTCATATGTACATTCTGATTAATGCATATTGAGTTGTTTGTTGACCTATGAAGGGTTATTGATTGCTTTATTTTTTCACTGCTATAATTTTTTTACTTATTACTTGTATTATATTATTGCATACTGATTTGTTTGTTGACCTATGATTTGTTTATTGATTGCTTTCAAATTGGGATACTTTTTTCATTACTTACTATGAGTATAATTCTTCTGTTTTAATTTCAATATTACAATGATGTAGCTTGAAGTGGACTTGATATTAAAATTGTGATAAAATTGTCCTTACTTAAAACAGGAATAACTCTTAGTTATATAGACTAAGATTTATTGGAGGAACTAAAAAACATGGTACTTTCCAAAAATGATTTTAATTTGGAAAATGTACATATTTTATTTTGGAAAAATAAATATTATTATTATTATTGTATTAAAAATACATTTTTACATTTCGGTTTAGTATCTTAAAAAAATCATTATAGCAGTAGTATGATTCAAAGCTCGTAAAAGTCCTTTACTAGCAAAAAAACTGACCCAAGTCATTTTCGATGTTCTCATTTGATGTTAAAGTTTTATCGTAGTTTTTTCGATGTTCTCATTTGAAATAAAATCCCTTGTATACCCTGAGTATACAGATGTACGAAAAAAGTACACTAAATTACATTATAATTTATAAAAAACGAGAAAGTATTGTTTATCACCTGATATAAATAAATAAATAAATAAATAAAAGTTTTTAAAATATTATGATGATAAAAAACTCAGCCGGTAGTTTTTCATATTCTCTTTCGATTGAAGTTAAAATCTTCTTCATATGCCTTGTAGTTTTTTTTTTGTTACTTACAATAAAAAAAATAAATAAATGGTTTTACTATAACTAATTTAACAAGAATAGTATTAAACAAATTCAAAAATCATAAAAACCATGCAATCAATAAAGATGTACATACAACCTGTTCATTATTTCAAGGACGTACCTATTTTTTAAGGGTACTTGGTAAATTATTTTTAAAATATATTATATTGCCTACTATAACCTCTTAAGGTTTTATCGTAGTTTTTTCGATGTTCTCATTTGAAGTTAACGTTTTATCGTAGTACGTAGTTTTCCGGGTCAGCTAGTATTTAAATAATTGAAGAGTTGTATCAAGGAGTCTTCTTCTTCTTCTTGTTCTTTCATTAGGTCCAGGGCCTGTTTAATGCTGCATTTTCAGCCTCCTGTGATGTGGACTACCAACTATTTCGCCATCTTTTTGGTGGGCGTCCTCGTGGTCTAGACCCCTCCGGTACGTTGTCTCGGGCTATATTTGGGATCCTATCTTCGGACATGGGGCTGACGTGTTCGTTTCAGTACCTTCTCCTTTGGCGCCCCATCTTGCGATGTCCTCAGCTTCGCAGATTCTTCGGATCTCTGTATTTTTGACTCTATCACAAAGACTTTTGCCAGTTGTGCATCAAGGAGTGACAGATTATAAAATTGATAATTGAACTTTTTAAATAAGTACATAAATTTTTCATTATAAATACAGGAAAATTAGAATAGTAGAAGATCAATTTGAAACTGAGAAATCAACCGATTGATATAACGTAGGTAGGTACCTATACAGCATCAATCTTACAAACTCCATAGGGGAATACGTAAATTGAAATCTGTTGAATAAGCTCCATAGATTTGTTTTATACAAGGTAAACATTCTACGTATAACTTCATCACAAAATTGTAAGATTAGTTGCGATGACAATAGTACCTAATATTATAATATCTACAACTGTGAAATAAGTTTCAATTGAAATTTAACCAAAACTTGAAGGGCGTTTAATTATAAAGTTTTAGGAAGGAAATATTTATTTGTTTTTCAACTAATGAAGTTTTTCTTCACACAAGTGAATCTTCTTATTCTAGTAACCATCATGGGGAAAACCTTACCTTGTATCCTGCGTCCCTTAACAGCAAAGTAGTATTGCGTTTCCTGAACCACTGCTTCAGATTACCAATAATTTGGTGCCAATAATTTCTTTGACGTTCTTGTCCTTTCATCTAGGAAGAAAGGAAGCACAGAAGTACGTAAGCAGGCGTACGTAATTAAGTACGTTTATAAAATAAAAGTGTGTGGGGATACACGCATGTCATGCTTTATTTTATTAGATTATGCGTATCCGCAAACCTGTCGCTGGCTACCATACATGGTGGGGTATGCCGTGATTATATTAACGAGGTTTACCTTATTTATATGCAGATGATTTTCATTTTTTTCCGTTAATTTCACCGTTCATTAATGCATAAATAATTAAATAACTAAACAAACTAGTAAATAGAGAAATATTTTTTCCTTCAGTTATCTCTATTGTATCCATATGTGTTTATTATATTATACTAGATGTCGTAGTTAGCAAATTTTGTATGAATCGAAGTGAGTCATTTTTCCGAGGGAATTTTCTACGTTTTGGTTTGTTTGTATATGAATTGTTTTCGGATTTATTTGTCTAAAAAACATTTTAATTATTAAGGTTTAGAGGACAGTTATCTAGGATGTGTTGAAATGTTAGGAAAACTGAAATATGATGCCAACAAAAACGTCAAACACGCGATATTATATTTATTTATTTATTTATTACTAAAATAAATAAATAAATAAAATAATAAATAAAATAATAAATAAATAAATAAATAAATAAATAAATAAATAAATTAATAAATAAATAAATAAATAAATAAATAAATTATTAAATAAATAAATAAATAAATAAATAAATAAATAAATAAATAAATAAATAAATAAATAAATAAATAAATAAATAAATAAATAAATAAATAAATAAATAAATAAATAAATAAATAAATAAATAAATAAATAAATAAATAAATAAATAAATAAATAAATAAATAAATAAATAAATAAATAAATAAATAAATAACTACTCCATGACTCACTTTTTGCACGGAGTACTACATCTAGTACCTATATTATAATAAAAATCTATGATTGTATCCTGACCATTGATCCGTAAGTTCATTTCGTTAGAACGTTCGAAACTTCAGCCACATACATTTTTCCTTGGATTATATGTTATATGAGTTGGTACCTACATATTATCAATCCTTATACGTTTGATTATTAATAACTGCAATGGTTTCTACTGTATGTGATCAATGCCTTCAGTGTACGGGGGAGTGTTGATGTGTCGCGCCTGAATTGTTGTGACAATTTAAAGTGTTATTATAGGTCCCTATTGATACTGAAGTACATAATTTTGTAGAAATTGACCCTTGATAAATTGTCTATTTTATTCCTTAAAAAATGATGGGCCAATATCAATTTTTTTTGTTTCTGTTCAATTTTTCCTTCTTTTTTTGTTTTATCTTTTTAGTTCAACTTTTATTTTCTTACATACTTATATGTGTGTATCATTTGTACCTATATAAATGTATATATATTTATATGTGTATTTATAACTTTCGTTTTAATTATGCAGTGTATAATGTCTTTTTTGTTATAATTTGAATGGTCAGGAGACGTTGATTGTACCTACTTAACTATGAACAATAGCCATGCGAGAGATGCCTGTTATTGGTGCACTGAAGATTATGTTTTTGTTTCATGATTTCTTTGTTTGTATTGTTCTTGTGTTGTTTGTAAATAAATAAGTATATATGCTGCCTACCTACTATCGGTAGTATTTATTTTATTTTGTATTGCTTCACGGACACTTAACCAAGTTGCTACATTCTGGAAACTTAAGGTTTTTACTGTCTCACAGTTCCAGATTGAAGGTACAATTGAAACTGTGTCCCCATCGGGAATCGGGATTTAAAAATTTGCAAACAAATAGGATTTGTGCAGCCAAATAAAGGAGTTTCTATTTTACACGGAATACCTTTGTGTTTCAAAATCAAATTACTATTATTGCTTACTTATTTTTTGTTTGCTAAGCAGATATTAAGGTTCTAGCTGATGTATATTTTTTACACATAAGCTGATGCTGATTTTGATTATTTTGTTGAAAATGAGGCAAAAAATGAAATTATATCCAAAATTTGCAGTCTTCCTTGGTATTGAACTAAAAGATTATGTCAGCAGTGTTCGATATGTCGATTATGTGTGTTTTAGATATATTATCTCCGTATATTTTTTATTTGGTCGATAGCTATTTCGCCTTAATATTAATATTTTAATTTTTTTAAGGAGAATTTAGGTTGAATTTTAAAATTGTGTGACGAACATTCACTAGATAAATGTTGAAAACACTTATTCTATTTTTTTAGAAACATTCTGTTTATCATATTTGAGGATTTTGATTCGAAATTGTGGTGTTTAGGTTTATATGCCCCCTTAAGACAGTAGGTAGATAGAAAGGTCGTTATCAAGCTAAGACAATAAGATTAAAAAGGAGGGTAGAAAAAAAGATTAATATTTTATTTTATTTTATTATTTTAATGTAGCATCTCAGGCAACTAACAGGTGATATGTCAAATAAATATTAAACACGACCCAATAATAAGTTGCCACATTCTGGAGACTTATCGTCTCACAGATCCAGACTGAAAATACATTTAAAAACTGTATATCCACCGGGAATCCAACCCGGGACCCTTGGGTCAGCAGTCAGATACCTAACCAACTGAACCACGAAGGCCGACAAATATGTTATTATGTATTTTAAATATGTTATTATGTATGTAGGTATGTGTGTATGTACCCAACTTTTCCTTACCAGTAACTTGTATATTTAAAACATAATTGTGTTGTTTCTTCAGCGTTTCAAGTCTGTTGATCAATGCGGATGCTGATATTAAAATAACTTCGAAGTTCCGCAGATGCCAACCCTGGTTGGTGTTACACTAGTGGGATTGTTGCCACTCAGAATTTTCTTCCAACCAATTAAATATCAAGCAGGTGTGTACCTACAACAACAATCAACAAAAAAATAATAAACGAGCATATTAAATTGGTATTCTTCTTCATCTTCTTCCTAGCCTTCCCTTCACTGCTGGATGTAGGCTTTTCCATCTGTCTCCATTTTTCTCTATCCTGTGCCGCTTCAATCCATTTCTTCCCGGCGACCACAACAATATCGTTGGCCCATCTCCTCTGTGCCCGACCGACATCCCTTTTGTATTCCCATGGCCTCCACTTTAAGATTTTGGAAGTCCATCTTGAATTCGGCTGTCTGGCCACGTGTCCTGCCCATTGTCATTTCAATTTTGCGATCCGATCCATGATATCGGCGACTTTTGTTCGGCGTCTGATTTCTGTATTTGTTATTCTATCACTCAGACTTATGCCCAACATTTGTCTGATTTCTGTATTTGTTATTCTATCACTCAGACTTATGCCCAACATTTGTCTGATTTCTGTATTTGTTATTCTATCACTCAGACTTATGCCCAACATTTGTCTGATTTCTGTATTTGTTATTCTATCACTCAGACTTATGCCCAACATTTGTCTGATTTCTGTATTTGTTATTCTATCACTCAGACTTATGCCCAACATTTGTCTGATTTCTGTATTTGTTATTCTATCACTCAGACTTATGCCCAACATTTGTCTGATTTCTGTATTTGTTATTCTATCACTCAGACTTATGCCCAACATTTGTCTGATTTCTGTATTTGTTATTCTATCACTCAGACTTATGCCCAACATTTGCCGCTCCATGGATTGTTGAGCGCATTTTAATTTGTGGACAGTATTTATGGTCAGGGACATTGTTTCCAAATCATATGTCATCACTTCAATTGGTATTAATGACTACAATTTAAAAATAAAATTGTCTGAATGTCTTGTTCTCAATTCTTGGAGAAGAAATAAATGTACTGAAACCACCATATTATAATGTGGAGGAGTTTTATGTTAATATGCCAAAACCCACTCTTTTAACCTACTAAGATTATTACCTTCTGTGTTTTGTTAATAAATTTTGAAGTTCATCCATTACGTGACCTCTTTTATATGCCGATAAAAAATATCATGTAGGTACTTTTATATTATTCCTAAAAATAAATTTTGCTCAGTTTTCTTTAAACTCACAAATCAATAATTGAAATGTCGAAATTACCTGTGCATGTAATTTTCTTAAAAGAACAATGGATACAATTTTAAACGAGTGAGTTGTGGCCAACGCTAAACTCCTCACTAACAAGTCACTCCATAAAGTATTCAAATTTTGTATGGAAAATTTGCAGCATTTTCATGAGTTCTTTTTTGTTTACTGGCAATTCACACTTGAGAGAGAATGCTTTTTGCCTTGGTGAATATATCATAATTTGGTTAGTTTTTTTTTAAATAAAATTAATTATAGTTGGATGTTATTTAACTTTTAGAAGTTAAGTAATATGTTTGTTAATTCAAAATTTTGAATAGACATTATATATGACATATTGATTGGGGATATGCAAGTAATTAAAAATTATTTTTTAATTAAATATTTTATTATGAAAATTTGATAATTCTTCAATGCCATTTTATGAAAGTGATATGTCTTTTCACCAATTTGAAAATATAAATTTCAATTTTTAAATTTCCTGAGCTTGGGATCACTTAAACATATGTGACCTTTAAAAAAATGAGAAGCAATATTCAGATATCCTTTGAAATCTAATGGGGTCTAAGCGAGTATTAGATATATGTACATATTTGCAAAATTTGAAAATAATCGAATGAGTTCTTTAGTCTATAATTGATAAAGTAAAATAAACACGCCGCCGTAAATAGCATACAGCACACAGATACATAGTGATGAAACTTTCAGAATACTATCTCAGCATGATACTAGTTGATAATCTGCAATAAAAAAAATAGCCTTAAAATTGTGAAATCATAACTCCCCACTATATCCCCCTGGGTTAGTGAGGAGTAAAGAGACTTGATTCATCGAATTTATTTTTAAAAATAAATGAATATCTTCTTTCCCATAGTACCAAAAATAGAAATTATAATAAAGACTTTAATAATATAAACTTCAAAGAAATATTTCATATTCTTACGTGTAGCCTTCTATTCAATGGTATTTTAGTTACTCATAAAAAATTATAAAATTCAGTCTCTTAAGAACCTGTATTGAAAGAACAGCTTATTTATAGAATTATGTAAGATATTATTGGTTGTAACCCGAATATTTGATACGTCTAAATGTAATATTTTTTATTTTCTACCATTTTCAAATAAAAGAAAGATTTTTTTCAAATAAGTGTTGCTAGAAAAAATTGACAAAGAAAACTAGCAAACAAAGCGGAGCATACAAATACCTACAAAGAGAAAATTTGTTGACGCGGATATGAAATTAAAGATAAAGTGGACTGTATTTTTTGGTGCGGGTGATTAGTTGCAACCACCGCAAGGCAAAGGAAGGATATATATCGAAACTCACCAGATCCTTAGTCCTCTCCCTGGTTGGATGATAGCACTTTATTCACACGCGCGCGGTGATGGCAATTTTATAGCGAGTTTGGAGGAACGGTAAAAAAGGTGGAAGAGATGCGGACAGTCTTTATAAGACGCGGTTTGAAAGGATACTGAATTATATGGATGTGGGGCAGGCAATGATTGCAACAATTTTGTGTCACTTTATATAAGTAATAAAAATAAAAATGTGACAATTATCCCAATGACATATTGGCGCCAACAAAATTAATAAATTACATTGCAAAATTATTGAATGCTGTAAAATATTCAAATGAGGGTAGTTTAAATTATCTTAAGTTTTCTTCTTTATTGGGGACATGGCATGATGGTTTCAAATTAAGGTGGTTTGAAATTATCTTCAGTTTTCTTCTTTATTGGGGGCATGGCCTTATGGTGTCTGTATCTATTATTGAACTTGTATGACCAATGGTTGACAACAGCAATGTAGGGATTAACTGTATACATGTAACAATATATATTGGGGCAGTAAATAAAAGCATTTAGTTGTTTGCTTACATAATATTTAATAATAAATGGTTGGAAATACCATTCCTAATCATTGATTACTAGGTATATGAATAATATATTTATAACGGTTTGAGTAGAGGTGAAGTAGAGAAATCTGTAAATTAATAAGTGTCTTGTTGGTATTATTTTTTTACTCTATTAATTTCTAGGATCTCTAATCTGTCTAATTTCCTGCCTTTATTACATTTATGTAAAATTTTAACATTATTATCTACTGTAAATTCATGTTGTAGCTTGTTTAGATGGGCAGCAAAATTAGAAGTATCTTGATTTAATCTTTTACACCTTAAGGGTTCCGTTATTCTTTGTTTAAATGTTCTACCAGTTTGATCAATGTATGAACCCGTACATGTATTGCAATCTAACTCGTACACACCACTCTTGATGAACGGATCTATTTTGTCTTTGCTATTTACAGATATTACATAAGCATCAACCACCTCTTGTTTTTGCACACTTTGAAAATGGTCACTGGATGACCGAAAATAGTCAGTGTCATTAAAGTAGTAGAACTGAAAACTTTGGTTTTATTTTATCATACCAAATTTATTTATAATTTAAATTTCATACATTTGTCACCTTCCTCTAGCTTATGTATAAATATTCAATGAATTCACTTCTCTTCGTCATGTTACGTGTCAGGTCACTCCGACGTTGATGAAGTATTGGAATCTATCTAGCCCTAAGGATCTGGGTAAAGGGATAAGAAATCTAGAAATCAGGCGACGGATCATGGTATTAGACTAAGAATCTTGTTATCAGACCGGGGAGGCAAGTCTGGTCAAATGGTGAAATCAAAACCCTCATGATTCCCATATCATGGATATATTCATGGAGCTCGAATATATTTTTTAATTGCATATACGCAAACATTGTATTTTTTTCCCTGTTGGGAGTCAAATGATCTTTTTATTGACAATAACATCTCAATAGAGACGAAGTTGGGATATTATAGAAGAACCAGGAACTCAGGCACCTACAGGGCTTACGACCTGTCATCGGCTGAGTTCCTGATGCTTCTATAATATCCCAACTTCGTCTCTATTGAGATGTTATTGTCAATAAAAAGATTCATGGAGCTGGTAAATCTTATAATCATCCATGTACCTGGAAGGTCAGTTCGTATGACAACAGAGATATATGGAGAGATGAAGTAGGTACTTGGTGCAAACAAATCTTAGGATTATAATCACGAAGAAGATCCGAGCGACCCTAACATCAGAAATACTGCAAAGTCCACCTTTTTTAAAACTTAATCTTATTTTAAACGGTCTTGTTGATTAGATTTCGTTAAAAGCTTACTAAACGCGCAACTAGTTAATCAGGGTAAAATAGTTAAAATCGATATTAAAAGAATCTTACTAAACGTATACTAAAGTATGACTAAATAGTTCACTGAATTGTTTACGAACAACCTCATTTATTTTTTTCATACGGTCGCATTGGCTTCATAGATGTCAAAAAATAGATAAATACACGTAATCTTTGGATGACTTACGTTATGTGACATCGAAAAATGAAAACAAACACCGTGTTGAGTCAATTTAAAAACGATTGCCATAAAAAATAACAAGGAAAAATGTTATAAAGATTAAATTTTTCTGTCAATCTCAAATATGCGTCGGATCATGAGTGAAAGTATCCGCCATTTTGAAGTAATTGGTATGACGCGTTAGTCAAGCTTTAAACAATATTTCGACATGTCCTAACTTGACGTCTATTAAATAAAGGTGTAATAAAGATTGTAACGATTTATAAGTAAACTTTTTGATTAATCACACTCTATTACCGGGTACTACATATAGTTTACGTTTATAAGAAAGACGGCTAGTGCATAGTTGGAATCTTGATGATTTCCAGAAAAAAATACAGAATTATACTCAAAATGGACTTGTTGAAATGACCTCCACCTGGCGAAGCAGTCGTATAAATCAAATGATTGTAGGATAAAAAACAGTGTTTATTTTTTTAAAATGGTTTTTATTTAGATTATTTCATTATAAATGGATTCAACGAATGAAATACAAATTTTTGAATTGTAAAATAAATATTTTACGAATATCAAGTCAAATCATAGTAATATCACATTTTTATAAATTGGTTGCAGATTTTAACGAATTGTCTAGATTGAACGATTTAAACTAAGTATTACATAAAATTGAGATGAGAAATGTTATATATTCGTTCTATTTGTTTAGACCTCAAAGGCTTCTCTCATTCACCGATATCGTTCTATGACAATATGAGATTTAAACAATTGGTTATAGCAAATATTCGTTCAACTGATATTTAATTAGGCATTTACATATCATATCATTCGATTCTTGCTATGAAAGGAATTAATTTTACACGTCATGTATTATTTGGACTGCAACAAAAGATTTCAAAATATAAACATCGAATTCGTCACACATTGACATTATTAAACTCAACGATGAAATTCCAATGATTAGCATTAGACAGAACGATTCGTAACTTTGAACGAGATTCGCCATAACTAAATTCGTACCAATTGTTACATTCCTTTAAGTACATTTTGAATCAAATTACATTACACAGAAAGTATATTCGTTGTATAAACTTACATAATGGATATTATATAAAATATTAAATGAATTATTCATTAAAATCGCGAATATTTTATCATATCATAACAATATATGCGCAGATAAAATATTTTGAAATTTGTACAAAGCGAATGTGTTATTATAGAATTAAATAAGACTTCTATTAATAATAACACAAATACGCTAGATTTTAATGAGTAATAACATGATTGTTAAATTTTATGTTTTGAATGTTTAAAAAATAAACTTAGGTATTAAAAAATAAAATAAAATTAAGTAAAAAGATAAAAGGATACAAGACTTTACAGTAATTGATATAACTAAAAATAGATTATAAAGGTTTATTCAAACTACTTATTTAGATAATTAATTCTACGACTTTTTATACATCTTTTAAAAGGACAAGCATTTCACCTGTTGGGGTCTTTTCAAATGATAAAATAAAAAATAAAAATATTTTTTTTAAAATCATAATTTTAAAACATCTAAAAAACAACTGTTTCATATACCTGACGTAAATTTTACATAATATAACCTCTTGTTTCAGCCACGGAGAGCATTATTCTCAATAATTACATTGTACCAACAAACAAAACATTGAATTATTTAGTATTAGGAATAGTATTATTATAACATACTCGTATATGTGCCTTAAAATGTTTTAAATAATAAATAAATTTGGAATGGTAAAATAAAACCAAAGTTTTCAGTTCTACTTATTTAATGACACTGACTAGTTTCGGTCATCCAGTGACCATTTTCAAAGACACTTTGAAAATGGTCACTGGATGACCAGTCAGTGTCATTAAATTAGTAGAACTGAAAACTTTGGTTTTATTTTACCATTCCAAATTTATTTATTATTTGAAATGGAGTTCTACCAAGAATTGTCCGTAGAAAAGTTAAAAAAAGTTAAAATGTTTTTTTCGTTGAAATATTTGGATTAAAATTCTCTGTACATGATTTATTTTTTATTCTTTCTCGGGCATGTCACAGAAAATTTAACACGCACCCAATAATAAGTTGCCACATTCCGGAGACTTGTGATATTTATCGTCTCACAGATCCGGGTTGAAAACACAATTAAAAATTGTGTCTCTGCCGGGAATTGAACCCAGATATTTTGATCAGATATCCAACCAAATGAGCAACGAAGACATAATATGTTAATTTAAACTTTTGAAGCATATAATGTTATAAGCAAATTATTTGCCCATCTTTTTTCATATCATTTAATAAACAAATTATTTGCACATAATGTAATGTAAAATTATTTGCACATAATGTAATAAACAAATTATTTGCAAACAATGATATTGGCGTATTATTCTTACATAATGAAATGAAATTATTTGCATATAATGTCATTAACAAATTATTGTTACATAATGTAATAAACGAATTATTTGCACATAATGGTGTTAACAAATATTATTGTTAGATAATGTAATAAACAAATTATTATTACATAATTTTATAAACAAATTATTGTTACATAATGTAATAAAAAAATATTGTTACATAATTTAATAAACAAATTATTTGTTCATAATGAAATAAATAAATTTAATTGCACACTGTCGGACTTATTGGCACTAGGAAATTTCTTACATTTTGTTTCAATAATAATTTTTATTATTTTTTTAGAAAGAATGAATTCAACCTTGAAACTAGTTCATATTGTGCATTCTCATACATTCCCTAAACTAAGCATAAATACTTGTACTATAGGTGAACGGAATCGCTTGTGGCAGGATTCGAGCTCGGGACCACTGGATTACTAGCACAATATATTTTATATAATTTAAAAATATATATTTTGAATACTAAAATCTATCGAAACCATATCTGGAATTTAAATTTATAAACTCATAAATTGATTACATTCATAAGATTAGCTTCGATTTCTCATCGAATTTAAAATTCACAGGTATTTTTCTAATCACTGTTCACAAATTTGATCACAAAGCAAAATGCAGGTTTACATGACATGTGTTAAAATTCAATTAGAATTGAATTTGAATTCTCCGCATCAGACGCATTCTTTGTGATGGAGATTGAGTTATAAAATAAAAAAAAAATTACATTATTTGTTGGTATATATTTATGAAACGAAAATGTTCTTAGTAAAATAAAATAATGAGAAAAAATTAAATGATCAAACAAATTAAACAAATGCATTTTCAATAGAAAGATAATTTATATTCTTATTAATAAAAAAAATCGCAATTTGATTAATGATGTAGCCAAATAGCTACATTAAAAAATAACATTCAGTTGTGTAATCTAAAGCAAAGTTTTTTTTATATAAAGAAAAAAGGGTATTTTTATGTTGTTTCCAAATAATCTACAATATTATTATTAATTTTTACCTACTTGCATTAAGCCACAGTATGCTCTTTTAAGTGGATCTTATGTTAATTTTGAAAGGTATTTATATAATCTATATGTTTACACATAAAATTAAACACTGTCACCAAATTTAGTCACATGGCAAGTTGCATATCATCAAAATTTGTACGAAACAATAAATTTGATCTCAGACTCAAACCATATTTATTGTGCGGTCAATATGTTTTACTTATCAATCAAATGATGTATTTTTCCTTACAAAATTCAACAACAAAAGGATTTAAAAATTGAAGTATACCTATAAGCGATAAATATTCGTTTAATTTTATTTAGTTTTGTAACAATTTTTTTGATTATCAATTAAAAGATATTTTGTATAATGTTAGAAACTTAGAATTACATAATATTATGTTTAAAAATAAAATATGTAATATTCATACAATTGAATACCTACTTAAATTATTTAAGGTTATATTATGAAGCACCAAATATTTTCTTATTATATTTAAAATGATTATTTACAAAGTTTATTTACATAATAATAATATTTCAAGCAGAAAATGTATTATTATTTTAATAATTGTAATTTAACTACTTAATTAACTATTTTAAGGAACATATTATAAAAAGCGATTTATTACAGCATAATTTAAAATTAAATAAAAAGATATAAAACAAATTAAAATTGAAAAATTGAATATATAGGACCTCATCGAAAATTAACCAAATATTTTATTTTTTTCCAAGATGGCGGTTTTCAAAAAGGTTAAATTTGATTGTTTGTTGAATTTCATCTTTTTTCTTCAATGAAACTGAAAGACTGAAAACAATTAAAAACTGTGTCTCCACCGGGAATCGAACCCGGAACCTTTAGATCAGCAGTCAGATACCTGACCAACTGAGCTACGAAGGCCGATAATAATATGAAAAAAAAAAACACAATAAAAAAAAAATAACCAAATATGATAATTTTTTTTTAACCAAATGGGAAAGATATGAATCCGCGTCCAACTGATTGGTAGTAATGTACATCAATCACTTTACCAGCGATCCAAGTCGAAAGCAAAACTGCCAGACATAGGTAAACTGCTTACATTGTGAGAACGTAACGGAAGAAGCCTTCCATAGCTAATCCTTGGAATAAATTTAACAAAAGGATTTATTATTATCTCGGCCCCTAGAAGGCTTGGTACAACAAAATTTAATGTTTAGTTGTACTGTCCAAGAATTTGAAACAACAGAGTAAAGGCTATTCCATACGAGCGTTACGCGTGTTTTTGCTGTGGCTCGATCAGCCTCGTGGAATAAACTACCATCTGAACTGAGTTGCAGAGACAACTTAGCCCTATTCAGGAAACACCTGAAAACTCGCATCTTCCGCTAGTCTTACAAAAACCTGTAATATATTCAAAGCGCCCTTGAGGGGAGGTTATCACAAAAACGGCGCTGTAAAAATCATCCAAATTTATTATAATTATTATAACCAAATAGAAAGTCGTGAATGTAAAACGTATCTCGACCTATTTCGTTTGCCTATAGCACAAGCATTCATGCTAAATAAAAAAGAACTTTTGAGAATATGTACTTTTCACAAGGACATTTTCTCTAAATAAAAAAAAAACGCAAGCGTTTTCTTTGATATAACGACATAAGCTTCTATCAAAAACTAGGTATTAAAGACTGGAATGATTTGATCAGGAATGTTAATATTTTTTAATATCATAACATAATTTGTATTGAAAACTAAACAAGATAAATATTATCTTAGCTATAGTAAATAAAATGGTACATAAATATTTAAAATTATTTTTTGTCAACTTTTAAATGCAAAGTAGCCTTGGCGAAAACAAGGGAAATATGGGATCGATATGTCTCATTGAAAATAATATGTTAAAAATTGAACCCATCAAATTTCATTTAGAACACCATTTTTTTATTTATTTATATCATCTCGACACTTATAAAATCATTTATAAATACTTTCCCAACCGCACTAGGACTACGCCTGTTTCGAGGTTGGAGTTTTACAATATTATATTTATACATTACATCTACATCCATACACCCACCACACAAAAATACAATATTTACTATGTTTTGGTAATTGTCAATTCTAAAGATTTGGTGCAATCAGAGTGAAAATCCATTATAAAAATATCATTGTTTTTAATTAGTACTAATATAAACCGTTAACGGTTAGCCGTTCCATTACTCAGGGTTACTCAGGCTTTTTTATGCTGTCATGGGCCCATAAACTTTACTGCCGGCAATTCAGACGCGTTTTTAAAACGCTCGTATAATCGGCTTTCCTTAACAGTTTCTGTTTTCTAGTTTAAACAAGGTCCTCTGCTTTACGGCTTCTGAAAATGTTGGCCGTATTTCGAGACTTGTCGTAGATTGAAGTTAATACTACATTTAAATAATGAAATTACTGCGAACACGGCCTTCATCGCCATTTTTTTAAACTTCTATCGTAATAGTGAATTTTGAGACAAATATAGTGAGACACGAAAAAATTAAGGACATTTTCAAAATGCTCTCACGTGGTGTTGATGGTACAAAAGAATTTTAAGATGTGGTGTTGGCAGATAATATTGTGAATACAATGGAATGTAATGTATGAGAGTTAATGCGTCTACATTAAATGTCCAAATTAAACCTGCTACAGACACAAGACCTGTCTGTCGTCTTTCAATAGTTTAGACACATTACCAGAAGATTCCCTAATAGCCTCGAAAAGCTCGTGGTAATTGGAAGCTTGGAAGAAAGAAGATCTAGAGTTCGCTCACCGAAATAAAATTGGATCTGCATTTACAGTTGGATCAGTTCGAGACTGCCCTACAGACTATTCAAGTGATTGAATGTTGACGTCATCCTCAGTCATCAAGCTTTACAAGAAGAGGATATCGATTTTTGAAGGTAATATCGAATCTTCGTGGTTTAATAACAAATATCTGCATTAAAACATTGTAAATTGATATTTTTCGAATTGAACAACACGTGTCAAATGACGTTGCTCAGCACTGGAATTTTCAACTGTTGATCTTGCAAAAATTGCGGATCCTACCCAAATTCTATATTTTTTTATTCAGATTGAAGCCGTTATCTAATGAGGCCAAGGTCGCAGAAGAAAAAGGTGTTGAGAGAGTCATCAAGGCAATAATCAAGGCATGGATATAAGGGTGCTGCAGCCAAACATGTTGAATTCGACAAATAACCGACCATATTAAATAATTTGGGGCCATCTGTAGCGTCATTCAATATATCACACCAATGACCACTCATTCGATCTCTTCTACAATAGATATTTTAAGTCTGGCCCAAAATTATAAATATTTGTTTAAGTTGTGAATAGTTGTAGAAGCTAGCAGGCTTCGCATTTGACGAGTCCAACTTCATCGCAGTTCATGCACTTGAGGGCGACAAATTCTGTAGTGAAGTGGTTGCGGTGGACGCTCTTCTTGGACCCTGAGCAGACTGGACAGGGCAGAAGTCGAAATCCGCCGCAGACTTGGCAGGTGTTACCGGCGTCAGCGCTCTGTAATGAAAAATAAAAAAATAAAATCAAATATGGCATCAATCTGGATAAAAAAAGGGAATCTTGATCTTTGTCGATCAGTAAATTTGATTTAATAAAACTCTAAACTGATGTTTTACGAATTCAATGCCGTCAATATTTTTTTTTTTTAACATGTCCACGTAGGGGACGCCAGCTATTAGGATTTGGGTCCATTTTACTCTTCCGAAGAAGTGTACTACGTAGCGTTGGAAGGGGTTTGCAATTTAGAAAAAAAAAACTGGTAATTTATTATTAGCTTCAACAACTCTACATGTTACGGGAACTATATCCCCCCGAGGAGGATAACAAACGCACAACAAAATTCGGCGCTCGTTTACATGCAACATCTAAGTAACGAGTATTTCTCAAGTATAGACTTTTTTAATTTTTTTTGGTGTCGGCTTTTGTAAGAGGAAGATGCACATTGCCCTATTAAATAATATGTTACATTTTTAGATTGTATTGTTTATTGCTTTTTACTATTTTTTTGTGTATTTATTTTATTTTATAATAATAATAATAATGCGAGTTTATTACCGTATGAAAATTTCTTCCAACTAACCAGTGTTTCCAACCAAGAGAAGCAACATTAGCGTGAGAAATTAATTTAAATAAATTTCTCCTCTTCTGGGAATCGAAACCAGGACGACCGCACATAAACCGAACGGCTTACCAACTGTGCCTCGGCGGTCGTCTATTTAATTTTTTTTTAACTTGTTAATTTTTTTCTTTTTTTTTTTAATTGTGTTAATTTTTTTTCTATTTATAATTATTTTTATTTGGTATGTATTGCACATGTTTGTTTGTTCTTGTAAAACTATTTATTATAAATATCTTATGAGCGTTGATATTTGAAATAAATAAATAAGGAAGAAGTATTAGATAGAATTATAATAGAAAGTAAGCAGTACTTTGTAAAAAAGGAGATAAGTGTGTAGATAATGTATAAAAAAATGTTGTTCAACACAATTATAGTTTCATTCCAATAAGCTGCAAAAATATAAATTTTCAAGCAGTTAGGATTTTTTTAAGAACTAAAACTGTGAATAAAATTTGCATTGCACTTTGAAGAAAAAGAACACCAAGAAAAATATTGCAAGAAAGAAATTCATACGAAAAATTCAAAGCTAATCAATCTTTACTTTGAAGTAAAATAAACAGTTTTAAGCCTAGTACAAACACTGATAGTAAATTTAATGATGAAAACTTAGCAAAACTTTTGATAATTTCAATGTTGAAGTTTGTAAAGGATTTACGCATCGGAAACGAAATTACTTCACATTAATTTGTGCCGATCGAAGTTGGAATATTCAGATATATTGAACAGAAGTATTCGAGTGAATTCAAATTGAAACAATCAGATAGACAGAATAATATTAGATTGATGGATCTGACAGTAACTTTGTAGTAGTTCAAGGCTGAGAATAATTATCATTAGAGTTGAGGCACCGGTTTAGAATAGTGGTTCCACTCTATACTATTTTCGAATATTTTTTAAAGTTGCATATACGCAACTTTATTGTTGCTTTCTTTGTTTACAAAAAAACATTTTTAATTTAATTTAAATTTATTTTTATTTTCTATAGTGTCTCGGCCATCTAACAGGTGTTATATCAAATAATTATTTTGTATTAATGTTCGGCCATGTCATTTTTTATGTCATGTAGCCTAACCTAACATTTTCATTGATCAACATTAATATTCTCTGGTTTATATTTTCAACATAACGCAACACGTGTACCTAAATAATCCATTGTTAGTTTTTACCGTGCACAACTGATGTTTTCAATCTCAGACTGTTGTCAAAATAACTAGTTCGCGTTCAATTATGTAAGCGTGAACTAAAATTAGGAACGTTTTGATATTTGACTCGACTAAAATGTGGTTAGGAAATTGAACTAATTTGTGACTTAATTCAAGTAAAAATGTTGCTTAATAGGAATTTTCTTATTTCAGCGTTTCTAGAATATCAACTTTTTTTATTTATTTTAATTTGTACAACTTGGACAATGTGGAATAGAAACGTATCTATTTCAGCCGGAACATTCTTAAAAAGTTATAGAATCGGACATGTGTAGTATTGATTAAATGAAAATGATATACATCCTATTTTATTGGCACACCTACATTCAATTATTCACAAAAGTTGAGAAGTCCATGGTACAGGTATAAAATATTTTACTAGAAAAACCCACGGTACGAGCCTTTTACAAATGGATATACAAAAACTTAGAAAAACCCTCGATGGGTTTTGTGCTGAGAGAGAAAAATATTATTGTAAAATTTTAGTATTGTCAATAATATTTTTCCAATACATACAAAATTGATATTTCCCGACAGAAATATTTGACGCGTATTAAATATTATTTGCAGTTTTTTTTTTTTTCATTTCTTCACTTCATAGATAGGCCCTTGGGAATTATTGATTTGTAGGAGAAATGTGTTTCACGATAGTAAAACGAATAATGTACAATACAAGTACACAGGAGGCGCCCAAAATGTGTAAAAAAATATAAGATATCAACTTTTATTAAATATCATAAAGCGGAAAATATGTATTAGAATAATTCTTAGTATTTTGCTAACACAACTAACAAAAATATTTGGATAACGAAAATGATATATTTTACTGAGCTGTTTTTTTTTTCAGATATTTTAAACAAACTCCGCCGTTGCCGGTCCCAAGCCCGGATGAGAAAGGAGGAGGGATTATGGACAAGGTTAGCCACCTATCCATAATTAAGTAAAAATGGCTCACAGAACCGCTAATAAAGCCTCGGACACTGGACAGATCGGAATGACCATAGCAAGGAACAGGATTAAACGAGATAAACATAACCGAACTAGAATTGCCTGCTGGAATATTACGTCATGGAACAGGAGAGATCAAGAGATTATAATAGAACTAAACAATCATAAAATAGACAATCTGCGGGGTCTCAGAAACCAAAAAGAAAGGGCAGAGAACTTCGAAATACTCCAACTACGTTTTGATTTACAGTGGAAAAAAGAAAGAAGAAAGGGCACATTCTGGAGTTGGAATACTACTGCATGAAAGATACGAACCACACATCAATGATATCAATTATGTTAGTGATAGACTACTTAAGGTTGCACTTAAAATTGACAACGTTACCTACCACATAATCAGCACCTACGCCCCAGACATAACTAAGCCCAAAGCCGACACGGAAAACTTTTACAATAATTTGCAGTTGCTGTTTGACACCATACCAAATGAAGAAGGTATCATAATACTTGGAGACCTAAACGCCAGAATCGGAAATAGTGAAGTGGACGGCATCAAGCAACGATATAATGAACCAACTATCAATGAGAATGGAGAGATGCTAATTGACTTTTGCGCAAGGAACGAGTTGAGAATAAACAACACATTCTTCCCACACAAACCTCAACACAAATTCACGTTCGTCAACAGCCGGGGTGAAAAATCTATTATAGATTATGTTATTACAAACAGAACCATACTACCATCCCAAATATTGGACGTACGTGCACTAACTTCTGCTAATATTGGAACAGACCACCACCTTGTACTATGTAAATTGCGAATCAAAAAACCGATAAAAAAGATAAAACCACCAAAATACATTGAAAAATATAACATCGAATCAATGGAAACAGACAGCACCAGATATCTATACCAACGTAGACTGGTTGAAAAAATCACATTGAATTCAATAGACGATACAGATAATATAGATCAAGCATGGGATAAGGTGAAGATCAACATAACTGACGCTGCGAATGAAGCATTAGGAAAACGCAAAGTTAACATCAACGGAGAGAAACAAACAAAACCATGGTTTACAAATGAGGTGAAAGAATTGGCAAGGGAAAAGAGACAGAGCTACCTAACATACAGAAGCTCCCCATTCCCAGAGGAGTACGCAAAATACGTCAGAGTAAGAAACAGAATAAACTCGGAGATAAATAAGATTAAGAAGGAATACTGGCTTAAATTCACAAAGGATATGAAGCATGATTTATACGGAGCACAGAGGAAAATCTGGAAAATGCTACGAAATAAAAAGAAGCCTGTAAACGAGTACAATCAAACGACAAAAATCACTCCATCGGAATGGGAAAATTATTTTCAACACCTCTACAGCACAACCAATCATGAACAAATAACAGAAACAGCTCTCACCACCAAGGAAAATATTGAAGAGCTAGATGTGAAGAAAGCAGTCAAAAATCTGAAAAACCGAAAGGCACCTGGTCTTGATGATATATCAAATGAACTATTAAAGTACTCAGGTGACAGACTGCATCACGAACTTTATCAGCTAATCTCAAAAATATTTGACTATGCAGATATCCCAACAGAATGGCATACAAGCATCACCATACCAATCTTCAAAAAAGGGGACAAGGCAAACCCGTCTAATTACCGAGGTATCTATCTCTTAAGCTCAGTATTAAAACTCACGACGAGCATAATCAGAACCAAACTAGAGAGACACCTCACAAATAGAGACGAACAGCAGGGCTTTAGGAAGAATCGATCAACATCAGATGCTATTTTTGTCGTTCGACAGATCGCTGAAAAATCAATAGAATATAATAAGGCATATATGTGCTTCGTCGACCTCACCAAGGCGTTTGACAGAGTCAGACTGGAGGACATAATAGAAATACTCAATGCAAAGAATACTCCCTACAACATAGTAAAAATAATCCAAGGATTGAATACCGACAGCTTTACTAGAATAAAAACACAGGGCGACCTCACAAATCCAGTCCCAACTCCAATCGGAATAAGACAAGGCGATAGTCTAAGTCCATTCCTATTCAACTTAATAATGGACAAACTGATCGAAGAAGTTGTAGACCTAAACCTTGGGTACCGAATGGGAGGTAAAAGAGTCAGTATAGTATGCTACGCCGACGATGCGGTACTTATCGCAGAATCAGAAGATGACCTTCAAAGGATGCTATACAAACTAAATCATACATCACTTAAATATAATATGATGATATCTACAGACAAAACAAAGAGTCTCACGATAAGCAAGAACCCGTTGAGATGCAAATTAGTCGTAGAAAATAACATAATAGAGCAAGTGATGGACTTTAAATACCTGGGAATAGACATCACTAGCAGCGGTAGTCTATACGACGAAACATTAAGACAAGTAAATAAAGCAGCTGCAATATCAGGATGTCTAAAAGAAAGTATATGGAGGAATAAACACATGAATATCGAAAGCAAAGTCCGAATATATAAAACATGTGTAAGACCCATTGCCACCTACGGAGTAGAGACCAGAGCAGACACAACGAGAACAAAATCTCTTCTGAGAACATCAGAGATGAGGACATTGCGATGTATAACCGGAAATACTCTAAGAGACCGAATTCGAAATACCGAAATAAGAAAAAAGTGTAGTACGGAAGACATCGTCAGATGGGGAAGACAGCGGAGGCGATATTGGAGCTCACATGTAAACAGAATGGTTGAAAATAGACTCCCACGTATCGCTTTCCAGGAGAACCCAGCTGGAAGAAGACCACCAGGAAGACCTCCAAAGAGATGGCGAGACAGTTGGCAGTCCACATCGCAGGAGACAGAATAGCGGTACAAACAGATCTTCGGATCTATGAAAAGGAAGAAGAAGAAGAAGTATTTATCTTATGAAATTGCGAATTATTTATTTGGTAGAATTTCATTTTGATATAAATTAAAAAATTAAACACTTTGTTTTTGATTTTAAATATTATAAAATTTATTTGAGGTCGATAGCGATTTCACCCTGGAAGGGCATCTTCAAAACAATCTTGAAGTCCAATGAAGAATAAAATTTATTTAATAGTCTTGAAGATGCCCTAACAAGGTGGAATAGCTATCGATCTCAAATGAATAATACATGTAGAATCCAAAACACAGTGTTTTATTTTTTAATTGACATATTTATCTCTTATTTCTTTTACTTTATTTTTATAAATTTCCTCATATTGCACACAAGAAAATGCTCACTATCTTAAAACCGTAGTTTGTAAATGTATCGAAGATATCGGTATTTGGATGTCAGCAAATAAACTTAAGCTAAACCCAATTTAGACAGAACTACTCCGGACAGTAACACACAAACGACATGATTTAATAGACATCTCCCCACAAACCTTATTATTATTCTGTGTCTCATTTCTCGGAGTCGAATTAAATCCTAATCTAAGCTTTACAAAACAAATAAACACTCTTCTGCTTTCTATCAACTACGAAGTTTAAAGTCAATCCGAAGAAGTATCCCAATTGAAGCTATGAAATCTTTAGTAAGGGCCTTTGTTGTTTCACGTTTAGATTTCTGTAACGGTATATATGTGAATTCATTAAAAAAGAAATTAATTAAAAAAATCCAGTCAATTTTCAATGCTGCAACCAGGGTCCTCACTAGATCCTCCGAGTTTTATTTTTTTTTTATTTTAATTTTATTGATATAAAGAAGCAACAGTTTATAATAGTATTATAAAAGTTTATAATATAATTTGTTATTTAATAACAAAGGTATACTAAATTACAAATTGTGTTATTTACTTTTTGAAGACTCGTTGTAGTAGGTACAAATAATTAGATAAAATATTAATCAATTGCTGGAGATACATTTTCTTACAAATCTCACCATCTTTGCAATTTGCATTGGCTTAAAGTCCTTGAAAGGATTGAATATAAACTATGTCTCATGATGTTCAAATCATTTCGTGGTATGGCTCCTAATTACCTCTCAGAACTGTGCATTTCGCTCTCAATTAATGACAGAAAATCATCAATTTGTTCTGCATCTTCACTCATGGTTGGAAAATTAGCTGAAATAAACAGGAGGCACACCACTAATTTTCGGTGATCGTGCGTATGCTGTGGCAGGACCAAATGCATGGAATAAGTTCCCACACACCCTTAGATAAACCGATCTTTTTCGCAAATTTTACCAGTCCCAAAATGATGCAACGTAATCAATTATTTTTAGCGTCCTTAGTGTGAGATATTCACGGGATTGCTGGTATATACTTCTTCTTCTTCCTCTTTTTAAAGATCTATGATCTGTTTCTACAGGTCCTGGGACGAGGATGTCCAGCTCTCCCTCTATCTCTTTGATGGTCTTCCTGGTGGTCGGCGTCTCTCTGGTATCTCGCGCATTGCAATCTTTGGCAGCCTTCTGGATTCATCCTTTCTACATGATCCCTCCAGTATCGTCTTCTTTGCCTGCTACATCTTACAATATCCTCCATATTGCAGGTTCTGTGGATCTCCTCATTGGGGATTCTCTCTCTGAGGGTTCTGCCCAAGATAGATCTTATTGTTTTGGCGCTATATAAATTATCCAAATTATTATATTATATTAATTTATTTCATACATGCATACCTTCACGCAACGACCTTGTTATTGGGAAAGGCAGAGAGAACCGATTGCCATGCCCTTATCGTCTAACTCACATTCATACATCTTTGCATACATACCTTCTCGTCTGTTATTTATTGTTGAAATGTTGACATGATCATGCCAATGTTTTTTTTTTTGGTCGGCTGTTTACTCTCGTTCCTTCGCCTGTATCTCCAAAAATTTGCTTTGTCTTTCGTTCTTTATTCATTCTTTCCGTGTAACCAAACCATTCGATGGGTGGGTTAACATTCATTCTGTTAACTATGTCCTTCTTTAAGTACATAATATTCTCAAAGTATGACAGAAAATCTAATTTCAATAAGCAAATTACCTTATATGGTTTTAACATCCTGCGCAGTTCACCAGCTTCGTTTAATCTCTCTACGGCGTCGGCATCCTGAAACAAAAAGGATAAATACATTAGGTACTTATATATCTCTACAAGTTAATTATCCTAATAAATTTTCATTTGCAGAAGAAAAAACTAGGTAGGTACTCAAATCATATGTGTACATAATATGTCTTAATTTTGGTGATTTTGGTTAAGAGAAAATACTGCTGTAAAAATACTATTTTCTGACATATTATAATAAAGGATTATTGGTACCTAAGTGATGCCTTTCTAGACATCACTCTAATAATATTTTTTTTTCTCAGGAAGATTAAAAAGTTGAGTCAAATATTTTTTTAATTGCATATAAGCAAACATTGGATTTTTTCCTTGTCGGGAGTCAAATCATATTTCTCAATAGATGGCGTTACAAAAAAAGGTTTCTTAATTACTTCATAGATGGCAATATTATAATTCCTTATTTTATATATAGAACTTTCAAAAATTACATTGATAAGGGAACTCAATAAGAAGGCATAATTGGTGAACGTTGCGCAAGCGCATAGAATGGTCACTTAAACTAGCCGATGACAGGTCGTAAGCCCTGTAGGTGCCTTGAGTTCCTGGTTCTTCTATAATATCCCAACTTCGTCTCCATTGAGATGTTAAAAAGTTTGTCAATAAAAATATAGTTGATACAGTTTGAGCACACATTGTCCAAACTGTCTCAGAGCTCTTACAGGTCGGAAAGTTAGTTAAAAATCGATTGCGAAATTCCAGTACAGACAGACAGACATGGAGACGTGAGTTTAGATAAAAAAGTGTAAAAATATCAAAAATAAACACACAGTAGAAGAATATTTATGAAAGTACACAGACAAATAAAATGAACCACAGCAAAAGGTCTGTGGTTCAGGGAAAATAATATCCGCTACATGGTGTCTGCCAAATATGAACTGCTTTACTTTATTTTAGTTATTTGCCTCTTTTATGAATTTTGCTTCTTGTTTATTGAAAAGTCGTGGAATTTTTCTATAGATATCTGAATATAAGACGCAAAAAAAGACCGATTTCTGGTCTAAAATGGCAATACATACCCACGTCGCGAGAACATATTATATTATACTGAAAGACGGACACGTAGACTTTTGAGATGAAAGCCGTGAGATACCAGTCTGTAATCAATCTTAACTAAATCCACGAGAGGTCCAGGTATGGAGGGATGGCTAATACAGAAGAAGATTTCTTTCAATGGATGCTTTGCACCATAAAATTATATATACGAAATGTGAAATACGGTGAACGGTGCATTAAGAAAAATAGTGGCCGACCCAATTATCTCAAGGCCAGCAAAGCTCGCTGTGCACAATGCAATAGTCGTAACAACATTAATGTATGCAAGTGAGACATGGACATGCCAGAAGACGCATGAAAGTAAAATTAACGCTGCGGAAATGAGGTCCCTAAGACGAATGTGTGGTAGAACGATCTATGATAGGATAAGGAATGTGGACATCAGACGAGAATGCAAGATTGAAAGAGATATTGTGAGTAGAATGAAAGTAAATACACTACGATGGTTCGGACATGTGGAGAGAATGAACGATGAGCGCCTGACAAAGAAAGTATACAAGGCTGAAGAGTGGAATGAGAGGTCGTGGCCGCCCGAGAAAGAGTTGGTATGATCATATAAATGGGATTTTGAAAGATGGTAATATACGAAGTCAGAATAATAGGAGAGCATGTATGACGCGATGCATGGATGTAAATGAGGCAAAACATGTATGTCAAGATAGAGGTGTCTGGCGTTCGGTCCTCTCTGCCTACTCCAAGTAGGGATACGGCGTGATGGTATGTATGAAATACGGTAGTAATTGAAGATTTATAAGCGAAATATGTAAAACCCGCAAGAAAAACTTATTCTAACAGCGTAGATTAATACGAAACTCTTTATAATGCCCTATAATATTTTCTTGGAATTACAGAAGTCGATCAAAGGTTAAAATCTTAAAAGATCAAAATTTCAAAAGATTCTGTTTGCAACATGAGAATCAATTTAAACTAATTCAAAAATTTAGTCTGCAAAAAAAAGGACGGTAAGTAGTTAAAGTGTGTTGGAAATAAACGAAGTTAATAATATTATTCTTGATAATTATTGAAAATTTTAAGTCTTGTTACAAAGAGCAAATCAAATGATATAGGAATGGATTCCTAAAATGAAAATGATACAGAACAACTCATATAAAAAATCTCCTATGGTTAAAATTTAATTAAAATTAATTTTAACTATAGGAGAAAACAAAAATGTGTTTATCAGAACTGTCACTTTTTACATTTTTTTTTTTTTATAATAAATTCTTCTTCTTCTTCTTCTTGTGTCATATCAGTTCCCCCCGACGTTGACGACCACCATAGAGAAAGCCTCCCTGTCCTGTGCAGTGCGAAACAGCTCCTCTACATTCCTCCTTATACCGGTCCATTCGCGGATGTTTCGCAGCCAGGAAAGCTACATTAGTGATGTTATTTTGTCATGTAAATCTTGTTAAACTTTCTTTAATTTGACATTTCACTAAAATTTAAGTGCATTTTCAGAATCGATCCCAATAGAATATTTACTAAATTCATTCAAATATTTTTCATTTTATTTTATTTTTTTATAACTCTTCGGGCAACTAACTGGGTACTTTATTTATTTCCTAAGACCAATATGTCATACTCTATGATTATTCACGATGTTCGAGCGAATTCCTTTAGACTTTTTTTGTTTGATATGCGGATTTTGTAGCCACGTAACGAGAGTAACTTTAGACCTTTTAAGACTTTTTGGGTAAACGGTTCTCTATTTTCTCCAATTTCAGCGTACGGCAACCTTACTGTTTCCCTATCATCGGTTTTTTTGGCACTTTCAGGGCTGTGTCTGCAGGGTTTTAGAGTTCTCCGGACTCTCCGAGTTTTGCAAAGAGGCGTTATTAGTCCCAAAAGCAACGGGTGATGGTGACGGAAGAACAATCAATTTGTAGCAGAAATCTCAAAATTTACCTATGTATGGTTGGAATTCCTACTTGAAAACATGGGTTCCTATATCTTTTTATATTAGTTTGTAGAAAAAAAGGTAATTTTTTATTTATATGTCTTATGATAGGAAACCAGTGACAGGTATGCGAGTGTGCACAATCTCATAAAAGAAAGCACGACAAATACATATATGTCCACACAACAGACTCGTCTTCACTAAAAACTCACTTTATTCAGAATGTGTGCTGAATGTAATTGCTGAACTATGTGTGATGTCATTTTGCCTTTTGTATTTCGATTACCCAACTCTTACGGGACTTTTGAAAACGATGATAATAGAAAATGGTGGAAGCACTATTCTTAGACGGTGCCCCATAGAAACTTATTAATGTAATTTGAGGATTGTCCAGGATATGAATTTTCGTCGATGTGCAACTCCTTGAATTGTTAATAAGATCCCACCAGAGAAAATTGTTATAATTACAGTGGAAAGGTTGCTAAATATTCCCGAGAGAATTTTTATTTCTTCCTTTAAAGGTATATTTTTTCATTTGAAAATTTGAGGATTAAATTGAAGTGTACTGAATCCAATTAAAAACCTTTTAATCCCCTCATCATAGCGAAGGTGAGATACACCCAAAGAAAGTGACTGACAGTTGCAATTAAACAAATTTAAAGAACAGACGCTAACTGTTATAATTATTACAAATAATAATTTTGTTTCTCAAACTTGGTTTCCTTCTGACAATAACAGTCTTATCGAAATACAAATCTGTTTCTTATTGCAAAACCATTAAAGATTCGCAATATTTTTTTTAATATGATAAATAATATTAGACGTTTTTGATGAATCATTTATGAATGGCTAGTTTTTTTATATTTCCTATTTTATTGAATATATGTACGAAAAAGGTAAGTCTGGTACCTGGGAGTGGTTGCATTTACCGGTGCGCATCCTCTTTCTATAGGTGAAAAATTGCAGATTTCAATATAATATCAGTTCAATATAATCATGCACTAGTATGTTTTGATGTTATTCACGCGTTCCTACAAGATAGTTCTGTTTGCGACAAAGCATTGGTGATTTATTCAGCGCACATGTAAAGAGAATTCTGAGTTATTTTTTTTGTTATTTTCAATACATTTTTTTATTTAAATGATCTAATTAGACCATATTTCCTTCCATCGACCGGCGGGACAGCGCTTCCGAAACATGTCGCGAATTGACTCAAAAAACAAGTGGTTTATAGCTAATTTATAATTCAAATATGGTTGATATTAACTACCACAAAATATCCGCCGAATCATTAAATGATCTAATTAGAATTTAATCGATGACCCGGTGGCGGGTTCAATGCGAAGTCACAAGAAAATCTTTGTCTGGGACGAAAGGGACTGAAGAGATGGAAGGAAATTGCATCCCTTATGTCATAGTCCCTTCCATTTGATGAAGATATTCTGTGTATCCTCGTTTACACAGCACTGAACAATTGAATGAATTCCATGCACACAATTTTTAATAAATCTCTTTGTGACATGTAATATAAATGAATAAATAAATTCAGAAACAAATCACCAAGTTTCATTGTGATTAGATGGATGGCCTTAGAGCAAATAAAGGACATAATATAAAGATACAAAGAAGAAACGTGATAAGAAGTTTTCCAATGAAGGACAGAGCTGATTTCTACAGCATCAAAGAAGCTCAGCATATAAGCTATTGGCGGTTTCACTTACTATCTTGGTACTGCCATCTTATTAAAATTTTCAATTTTGAAATGATGTAGTAGCGCAAGCATTTTGTGATGTGGTTTGCTGGTCGGTGACTTCAAACTCAGATAATAAAACAAAATCATTGAGAAGGAATATTGAAAAATATCAATATTGAGTTCAACACCCACTTCCATTTTCATTTATCTGTTTGTTGTCTTATCAATACTTTATAATATAAGAGAGTTATGATTTCTTTATTTCAAAGCGTTTTTTACAATAGTTTCATGTAACACATGAGATCCAGCTGCTGATGGCGATAGTATAGTTGCAATTATTGAATATTTTAAGATATTTTGTTTTCCTATACAAAAAATGTAAGGATACGACAGTGTGGAGTTTAATCCTTTTTTTACTACCCCTAATAGATAACAGTTTGATAGAATGTGTGTACGTATGAAGATTACATATATCAAACTATAAGAGTCCCTACGTATTTTACGATACAAATTTTATGTGTATAGTTCATAGTATGTGAAAAAGTGTATAAGTTAATAGTATGTATGTGTAAAAGGGTATAAGCTCATAGGATATAGGTTATATGGGGTACACGCACGATATAGGTTATATGGGGTGTCGTAATTTATTTTGTAAGGTAGTGCAAACCCTCAGGTCTCCGTTTTAATTTATTATTTAAATGTTTTCATTTATTTTTTTGTCATCGCCATTTTCAAAATGATAATATTTTATAAAATACATTTTTTCACCGCTTTTAATAACAGCTTATCAAAGCAAATACTTAACCAAAGAATACAGCCCCAATAATAAGAGTGAGTATTATTGAAAATTCTTAAGTAAAATATTATAAAGTAAAAATTTCTAAAGGAATAAAATTATTATCCATGAGATAATCCGGTATGGGCTTTCAAGAATTTGTCTTTTATTTTCGCTTTCATAATTTTTATAGAAAGCTTTAAAATTGTTTCAATTGTAAGAAAAACCTTCAACTCAGGTGATTATATAGAATGATTTATGAGACGGATTCAAATAACATTATTGTTATTTGAATCCGTCTCATCAATGCAAAATGAAAAAAAAATCAAAGCGAATTTATGAGATTTATGAGACGGATTCAAATAAAATAATTATTATTTGAATCCGTCTCATCAATGCAAAATGAAAAAATCAATGCAAATACGATTAATATTTTTTCAAACAAATTTTAGGGAAATAATACAGCGTTACATTATAGAATTTTATTAATCAACAATATTTTATTATATTCATTTATTTATTCAATGCAATAAAAAAATTGTACATAAGATAGTCAATAGCAATTTTTTTTCAAATTACCCCCCAAAAAGAGTACTCGTTCTTTGGGGGGATTCTTTTGAAAACCAAAAATAATCATCATTTATAAACGATACACCCTCAATTAAAATAACAAAGAATATTTGTACAATAATAATCCTTCAGTTAAGGAACATAGAAAAAAAAACAAAATTAATAAATAACAATCAATAAATAAATAAATAACATAACCAAGTAGCTAAAATAATACATCAAAATTTAGCTATTAAATATAAATTAATTGACGCGATAAACATTAAAACCATATTATGAATATGCTCCGATTTCATTTTTAGAAAATAATAATATTTCGCTTTATTACGATAAAACAATATTAACTGACCGGTCAATTCAACATAACAGACCCGATTTAATAAGACATGATAAAATTAAAAAAATAACATATATTTGCGACGTGGCTATTCCAAATTCTAGTAATATGTATATAAAAAAATTTATGAAAAAATTAGAATATACACCGCTTTAGTTAACAAGATTAAAAGACTTTGGCATTCTCGTAAAGTAATAATATTACCGTTCATTATTTCACCCACTGGCATTATTCCAAAATCGTAAATCAGTAATTTAGAAATTATAGATTTATCGAAAAACTTAATAATAAAAATGCAAAAAAAACGGTAATAATGAATACATGTAGAATCGTTAAAAAATTTTTAAACATTAATATTCGGGAATCAGTAGGATTGTTAGGTAGTATAGAGACCTCCTTAGAGCCTAATCCTTTGATATGTTAAGTATCTGGATGGGTGAACTATTCCCAATTGAAGGCTTGATGATGCGTTTGTTGCGTTTTATTTTGCTCTTTTAAATAATTTACAATTTACGCATTGATCTGCTAATTCTTTTGAGGAAGTGTATAATGGTAATAATAATAATTGAGTGTTATTATTTGTAGTGCTTAATTGTTATTAATATCATTAGTAAATCGACCAGCGCCGTAAAAAAAATTCAATAATATACCTTCAGTTAAGAAGTAGAAAATAATCAATAATATACACAATATCAAAAGAAACGAAAAAAAATATACAATTCTTTTGAAGAAAAAAGACGGAATGGTTACGAGGGAGAAGGAAAAGAGGAAGCACTTAGAAAAGCTGTTATCATGTATTTGTAAACCATACGATGGAAGTAGTAGATTCGCAAACCTTTAGTAATAGATAGAAACAAGAAAAATAAAAAGGGTTATTTGATATTTTCATATACTAGTACTTAACGTGCACGTTAAGTTCGATAGTAGTCCATTTGGAAAAGGTCATCGCCATCTTGAAAGAAATTTCAATATAATTTTCATCAAGTTTTAAATGGAGCTGATGCGGTGGAAAGAATTCAAATGTACAAATTATGTTAAGCACCTGATATACCCTTCTATAGATTAACCACTACGCGGCCTGTATATTTGGAAGAACTACCAATTCATTCATTACGACATTGAGTTTTTATTACCTAAACTATTGAAGGTATGGTGAAACTCGCCTATAATTATTTTTAGGCGATGGATGCGTCCCAGGATAGAAAAATTTGGCGTTATCAAAAAAAAAATGCTTTCTTTAACGATAAGGGACAGTTTTTTTAATTTTAAGATGGTAAAATATGCTTTTTTTAAGTCGATTTATTTATTTATTAATTTATTAAGTTTTACGCTCATTAGAGCATTTACAAAAATTGTTAAACAAGAGAAAAAATAAACACGTACATTAAAACAACAAAATAAAATAATGAAAACAAAAAATAAAAAACATAGGCAAGTTAAAATTAATAATAAAGAGAAAAAATTATACTCAAAATACAAAATTTATAAAACGATAAATGAAAAAAAATCTTTTTTTTTTTTAAATATAATAAATAAAATTCTCAGATAAAACAGCAAAACATAACAAGTTAAAAATATAGTATTAAAATAAATACACAATGAATATATAAAATGCATATTTTATATATATATATATATATATATATATATATATATATATATATATATATATATATATATATATATATATATATATATATATATATATATATATATATATATATATATATATATATATATATATATATATATATATATATATATATATATATATATATATATATATATATATATATATATATATATATATATATATATATATATATATATATATATATATATGTTATAATATTTTTATCTCGGTTTTCCCGTGTCAGTAGGTCTTGACTAAGACCATTTGTCTTCCGACGTTTCGCCTGAATATCACCAGGCATTTTCAAGGACTTAACGAAAAGCACGCGCGCGACACACGTCTACTCACACTGAAAGCTCACCGTCAAGTGACTCGTAGCGTACAAGATGGCCGCTTATGTCAAATATTGTTAGCGCGACGTGATTGGCTCCTTGTGACACGCCCACCTGCTGTCGTGTTCGTTGGTAATAATATTTTATCATTATTTTTGTGTTGTGATTTATTGTTAATTTTAGTTGTGACATTAATATTATTATTGTTGTGTTTTGGGGTTATTTTCGCTATGGTATTATTAATATTATTATTGTATTGTTTGTCATATAAAATGTTCTTCCAGGTACTAGGCAAACGAACTCCGTCGTCCCGATTGTTCATTATATCCCTTCTCTTATATATTTCTATAGCTTCCCTGTAAATTCTGAGAGGTTCACTGTTTAAACTTGCTATTATTTTTGAATGGTCAAAATCTATTGTATGTCCTTCTGTGAGCGAGTGTTGTACAAGTGAGGATGTAAGTTTTTGTTTCTCATGTCGACTCTGTGCTCCGCTATTCGTGCTTCAACTTTTCGATTGGTTCTTCCTACATAAGTCTTATTGCACGATCCGCACGGTATTTCATATACTCCATGAGCTTCAAGTGGAATGATGTCTTTCGGGTTTCTTAGAAAGGTTGATATTTTATTTGTTGTGCTGAAAACGGTACGTATGTTATTTCTGTTTAATAGACGGCTGATTTTATCGGTGACGCCTTTGATATATGGTAGTCGGGCTGTTGATAATGGTGTTTCATTGGATTTTTCTTTCACTGTTTTTGGACTCTTTAATGCTTTGTTTATTATATAGTCTGAGAAACCATTACAACATTATAAAAGGAGCACCTATAGGTTTGTCATTGTCACCAGCAGTCGCCAACTTATTTATGACGAGGTTTGAAGAAGAAGTCTTAAAGAAAGTAATACTCAAACCAAAGAAATGGCTAAGATATGTGGATGACACATTCGTAGTATGGTCTCACGGAGAAGAAGAATTAAATAATTTTTTGAACACTATTAACAGCATTCATAAAGATATAAAGTTTACAATGGAGAAGGAAAATAACAGACAAATACCTTTCTTAGACGTTTTAGTGTTAAAAAAAGCAAACGGTAAACTGGGGCACACAGTATATAGAAAGCCCACACACACCGATAGATACCTACACGCAACGTCCAATCATCACCCCGCACAAATATGCTCAGTCGCAAAAACACTAATAACAAGATCAAAAAGAATTGCAGACCACGAGCATAAAAAACAAGAATTAGAATACACGAAAAATGCTCTACGTTGTAATGGTTTCTCAGACTATATAATAAACAAAGCATTAAAGAGTCCAAAAACAGTGAAAGAAAAATCCAATGAAACACCATTATCAACAGCCCGACTACCATATATCAAAGGCGTCACCGATAAAATCAGCCGTCTATTAAACAGAAATAACATACGTACCGTTTTCAGCACAACAAATAAAATATCAACCTTTCTAAGAAACCCGAAAGACATCATTCCACTTGAAGCTCATGGAGTATATGAAATACCGTGCGGATCGTGCAATAAGACTTATGTAGGAAGAACCAATCGAAAAGTTGAAGCACGAATAGCGGAGCACAGAGTCGACATGAGAAACAAAAAACTTACATCCTCACTTGTACAACACTCGCTCACAGAAGGACATACAATAGATTTTGACCATTCAAAAATAATAGCAAGTTTAAACAGTGAACCTCTCAGAATTTACAGGGAAGCTATAGAAATATATAAGAGAAGGGATATAATGAACAATCGGGACGACGGAGTTCGTTTGCCTAGTACCTGGAAGAACATTTTATATGACAAACAATACAATAATAATATTAATAATACCATAGCGAAAATAACCCCAAAACACAACAATAATAATATTAATGTCACAACTAAAATTAACAATAAATCACAACACAAAAATAATGATAAAATATTATTACCAACGAACACGACAGCAGGTGGGCGTGTCACAAGGAGCCAATCACGTCGCGCTAACAATATTTGACATAAGCGGCCATCTTGTACGCTACGAGTCACTTGACGGTGAGCTTTCAGTGTGAGTAGACGTGTGTCGCGCGCGTGCTTTTCGTTAAGTCCTTGAAAATGCCTGGTGATATTCAGGCGAAACGTCGGAAGACAAATGGTCTTAGTCAAGACCTACTGACACGGGAAAACCGAGATAAAAATATTATAACATATTTCACCCGTGAAAACATCAAATATAACATAAATAACCTCTACGGTGAGGAAGTGTATCGTTCAACAAAACGATTTGAAAAGTTAAATACGAAAAGAGCAAAACTTCTATGTGATTTAACTTTCTTACGCCGATGTCGTGATACAGAAACAATACCAGTGTCTTTTACTTTAAAAACAAATAGAAAATAAGTAAAAACATCCAAAATATTAAAAAATACCGGTTTGACTCTAATTCGTGAAGAAATTAAATACATACGGTACAAACTAGATCAAGTGAGTTCTCAACTACGTGTACTTCATTTAAACCTCGCAAACACATTACATCCAGTGATATGGGATCAACTAAATAATATTGTGCAATATCGTGTTGACACCAATACAACATACACCACGGAACGCCAAATAAAGAAATTTACCAACCTACAGAAAAATAAATATTGTCACCAAGCCGCTCTGGATACAAACAAGGTCATTCACAATTTATCAAATTTTCAACTGAATAATAATGCTATTTCCGTTCTCTCAAAAGGTTTTAACTATGGTGTATCATATAAAACTATTCCTAAAGAAGAAATAATTACAGCGGTTGAATCAGCCATTCACAAATGCACCAATAATACTGCCGAAACAATTAGACAAGAAACATGCTCGATTTTAAGAAAAAATACACCACCAAAATGCAATTTATCAAAACTAGAAATAATAGCCCTCAAAGAATTACGCAACAACAAAGATTTGATAATCCTTCCAGCTGATAAAGGCAATGCCACAGTAGTGATGAACAGTGAAGATTATAAATCGAAAATGACCGATATCCTTGAAGACCCAGCATACAAAATACATGCAAGCAACCCAATCACGTATCTTGAGAAAACCACGAAAACTAAAATAATGGAAACAAAACTTAGTGATGATATCAAAAAGTCACTTATTCCACGAGAGAAGTCGTCACGCTTTCCAAAATTATATGGTCTTCCAAAAATTCATAAGAAAGACATTCCTCTCAGACCAATTGTTAGTTCCATTGGTTCGCCGTTACAAATGCTTTCTAAATTCCTCGCGAATATGTTGCAGCCCTTTGTAGAATCCGCAGACTCCTATGTCAAAAACTCAGAACATTTCATATCACTCATCACTGACTTAGAACTGGAAAGTACAGATATTCTTGTGAGTTTTGACGTTGTTTCTTTATTTACAAATATTCCAATTAACGAGACACTAGACATAATCAAAGAAACACTCAATACCACAGACGATATTTTAAATTTATTTTATCACTGTTTAAATAACACATTTTTTTATTACAACAATAAGACATACAAACAAATAAAAGGAGCACCTATGGGTTTGTCATTGTCACCAGCAGTCGCCAACTTATTTATGACGAGGTTTGAAGAAGAAGTCTTAAAGAAAGTAATACTCAAACCAAAGAAATGGCTAAGATATGTGGATGACACATTCGTAGTATGGTCTCACGGAGAAGAAGAATTAAATAATTTTTTGAACACTATTAACAGCATTCATAAAGATATAAAGTTTACAATGGAGAAGGAAAATAACAGACAAATACCTTTCTTAGACGTTTTAGTGTTAAAAAAAGCAAACGGTAAACTGGGGCACACAGTATATAGAAAGCCCACACACACCGATAGATACCTACACGCAACGTCCAATCATCACCCCGCACAAATATGCTCAGTCGCAAAAACACTAATAACAAGATCAAAAAGAATTGCAGACCACGAGCATAAAAAACAAGAATTAGAATACACGAAAAATGCTCTACGTTGTAATGGTTTCTCAGACTATATAATAAACAAAGCATTAAAGAGTCCAAAAACAGTGAAAGAAAAATCCAATGAAACACCATTATCAACAGCCCGACTACCATATATCAAAGGCGTCACCGATAAAATCAGCCGTCTATTAAACAGAAATAACATACGTACCGTTTTCAGCACAACAAATAAAATATCAACCTTTCTAAGAAACCCGAAAGACATCATTCCACTTGAAGCTCATGGAGTATATGAAATACCGTGCGGATCGTGCAATAAGACTTATGTAGGAAGAACCAATCGAAAAGTTGAAGCACGAATAGCGGAGCACAGAGTCGACATGAGAAACAAAAAACTTACATCCTCACTTGTACAACACTCGCTCACAGAAGGACATACAATAGATTTTGACCATTCAAAAATAATAGCAAGTTTAAACAGTGAACCTCTCAGAATTTACAGGGAAGCTATAGAAATATATAAGAGAAGGGATATAATGAACAATCGGGACGACGGAGTTCGTTTGCCTAGTACCTGGAAGAACATTTTATATGACAAACAATACAATAATAATATTAATAATACCATAGCGAAAATAACCCCAAAACACAACAATAATAATATTAATGTCACAACTAAAATTAACAATAAATCACAACACAAAAATAATGATAAAATATTATTACCAACGAACACGACAGCAGGTGGGCGTGTCACAAGGAGCCAATCACGTCGCGCTAACAATATTTGACATAAGCGGCCATCTTGTACGCTACGAGTCACTTGACGGTGAGCTTTCAGTGTGAGTAGACGTGTGTCGCGCGCGTGCTTTTCGTTAAGTCCTTGAAAATGCCTGGTGATATTCAGGCGAAACGTCGGAAGACAAATGGTCTTAGTCAAGACCTACTGACACGGGAAAACCGAGATAAAAATATTATAACATATTTCACCCGTGAAAACATCAAATATAACATATATATATATATATATATATATATATATATATATATATATATATATATATATATATATATATATATATATATATATATATATATATATATATATATATATATATATATATATATATATATATATATATATATATATATATATATATATATATATATATATATATATATATATATATATATATATATATATATATATATATATAATAAATGTGCATTTTATATTTATATTATAAATAAATATAAAATGCATATATTTTGGATTGAGTCATTAATTTAATATTTTCTATTTTCAAGATATCATTCACATGGTCATTTCTGGGGCGGTCCCTGCTATTCACTCCATATCTCACACCCATGTAATATATACATACTTGTATATGTATATTACATGGGTTTGCCACCAAATATAAAATAATCCACAAGTCTTGTCAACTTTCGTAGGCTAGGTGCTGAATACATAGTTAAAAACTATTAATGTTCCATAGTTTTACATGTTCTTATAATTAATTGTCATACTCTTACCATAAGTATTGTTTAAAAAAAAATATTTTTATATATTTTTGTTTCTGTATTATTTTTTATATTATGTTTTTACATCTAAATAAAATTTACTACTATTATGTATATTTTTTTGGTCAGTCGTTTATTATTCATTTTTTTTCAATATGTACAAACCACCTCAAGGCATTCATTTTCATTTTACTTATAATATTTATTTATTTATTTAAACACTTTATTGTACATTACTTAATAGCTAGTACAAATGGCGGACTTATTGCCTAATGGCAATTTCTTCCAGACAACCATCTGTGACAGTTATGAGACAAAATGGTACATGTACTAAAAAGAAAATATATATAATACCATAAACATATTACATTTAAACACAATAAAGTAAGAAGAATATAAATATGTACATCAATGAAAATTAAACAAATCATAGATAAGACCTGTTACAACACTATGGGAGGGAAGGGAAAAAAAAGGAGAGGAGATATGACTAACTACAAGAATAGGGAAATAAATGGGAAGTATGTAGGTTAAGAAATGGAAAGTATGAGCGCGCGTTTTAATCTAGTTTTGAAGGTACCTAACGTTGGTGCAGTTCTAATGTCAAGGGCCAAGTTGTTCCATAACCGGGCAGCATGGACAGTAAATGATGATGAATAGAAAGCCGTGGCATGTGATGGGATGGCGAGGGTTCTCTCTTCTCTAGATCGAAGCGGGAGTCCATGAGAGGCCAGAGGTTGAAATCTTTCGGTAAGATATGATGGAGCATTAGGGTTGTTCAAAATGTTAAACAGAAGACAAAGAGTGTGTTGATCTCGGCGCAGACGGATAGGAAGCCATTTGAGTTCCTTGCGAAAAAATGATATGTGATCGTATTTGCGAAGATTATATATGAAACGTATGCAGACGTTTTGTAATCGATCTAATTTGTTTAGAAGTTCCTGAGTAAGATCCAAATAGCAAATATCTGCATAATCGAGAATGGGGAGAAGGAGAGTTTGTGCGAGCTTTATTTTGATGTTGGTTGGAAGAAATTTTTGAAGTTTTTTGATAGAATGAATACTATAGAAAAGTTTTCTGCTGACTTCACTGACTTGTTCAGTCCAGGAAAGATGTTGATTGAAGAGAACTCCTAGATTTTTCACTGTTTTGGATATGGGTATTGCTGTGCCATTGAGTACAGGAAGGGGAATAGTGTTTGAAGTAAGTTTAGCCAGAAGTTTTGTACTCCCTATGATAATGGCGTGAGATTTGATAGGGTTAAGAAGAATACCATTTTCAGTGGCCCATTTGCTTATGTAGTCGAGATCAGAATTCACAGTTTGTATGGCATTATTTATGTCATTAGCTAAAAAATCTGTGTAAAGTTGAAGATCATCAGCATAGATATGATAGGAGCACCGAAGGCCTCTCACAATTGGATTGATGAATATTGAGAAGAGTAGAGGAGAGAGAATTCCGCCTTGAGGAACTCCGGTTTCCAAACTAATCCAGTCGGACATTTGTTCGGAAGATATTCTGCAACGTTGTTTACGACCACGAAGATAGCTCGAGAACCAGTCGACAACGGATGAGGAGATATTAAGAAATTTCATGCGGGCTAGTAGTATGTCAAAGTCGACAGAGTTAAAGGCGCTGCTAAAGTCCAGAAGTGAAAGTAAAGTTAGTTTGGACTCATCCATTGCCTTCCTTATGTCATCTGTGACTTTGACTAAGACCGTGGTTGTACTATGGCCGGCACGAAAACCAGACTGTTTCGGATGTTGCAGTGAATTTGAAAGTACAAAAGAGTTGAGTTGGTTATGAACAATTTTTTCAATTACCTTTGAAAGAATAGGGAGGATTGAAATTGGTCGAAAGTCTTTTGCAGTTGTTGGATTAGCTATCTTTGGAAGAGGAGTAACAAATGCCTTTTTCCATGTTGAGGGAAAATTACCGGATGTGAGAGAAAAATTTATTATATGAGTTATAGGGGAAAGAGTGGATGCAAGGACCAATTTTATCATATCAATGCTTATATTGTCATAACCACAAGATTTGCAATCAATGGATTTGATTGCACTTTGAACTTCAATATCTGTTACTGTCGAAAATGCGAACTCGGGATGGTTCATCAGAGGCGTGTTGTGAATGTCTTTGATGGTGTTTTCTTTAGTCCAACTATTTAATTTGGCGGGAGGTTTGGCAAAGTGATTGTTAAGTTCGTTCAGGTCAAACCTCTGGCATATGTCTGATTGATCTGTCTTTGTTTTTCCGATCCCGAGGGATCCAATTTTTTTCCATAAACTAGAAGGTTCACAGTCTTGAAGTATGGTATGAATATGTTTCTTCTTTGCATTTCTACACATTTGGTTGCAACGATTTCGGAGCCGTCGGTAACGTTCAAAGTTGCTTTCATCCGGTCGACTCTTAAATCGAGTGAAAGCCTTGTCTCTTTTTGTCATGACGCTTCTGATTTCGGTTGACAACCAAGGTGCAGGACTATGTTTCATTCTCATAGAAGTCATTGGAGCATGACGGTCAAATAGTTTCGTAAGAAGATCATTGAATAAGTCTACTTTGGCGTCAATGTTGTCATGGTTATTTATCAAATTCCAGTTGATATTAGCTGCGTCAGACTGAAGTTTAGTCATGTCAATCCTATTAAAGTTCCGTCGTTTAAGTATTTTTGTTGGGGGCTTAGGGGATAAGATAGAGGAGCAGATGTATATGAGGTCGTGATGGGAAAAACCCGGTGCATCTAACTGTCCATGTTTCTTTACTGGGATGGCGTCAGAAGTTATAATAAGGTCCAACAAAGAAGAAGAAGATTGAGTATGGAACGTAGGATTTGAGTGTAATGCTTTGAGATTAACAGATTTGAGGATGTTTATTAGTTTCAGAGCTCTGTTATCATTTTTCAAAATGCATGTATTAAAATCACCCATTATAATACAATGAGAATATTCAGTGCAGAGGTTTTCAAGTAATGTTTCAAGTTCTAAGAAATAATTAATTGTAGGGGGACAATAGACAACACCGAGTAAGAGTTTGACTCCGATCAAATCGATTTCAAGAAATATGTATTCTGCACTTCCAGTGTAGGGCTGAGACGATTGGTTCATTATTTTAAATTTAAGGTCAGATCGAAGATATATGGCCACGCCCCCTGCACCCTTCCCCGTTCTATCATTACGAATGAGTTGATATCCTTTTAAAGGATAGAGAGTGGAGGGTAGGGATGGTTTTAACCAGGTTTCACTCACAAGCAAAGCATGGAACGGAACATCAGAGAAGGATGCGAGGAGTTCGGTGTAATGTGCAGGGATGCTCTGTGCGTTAATGTGGCAGGCATGGAAATCCTTGGGCGTTGAAAAGTTGGAAATAAGTAAGTTATGTAATTGTTCAGAAGGGCTGTTATCAAGACTATCGGCACTCATGAAGGAGTTTGACGAGGAATCCGGAGCGAAGCTCTGGTTGAAGAGGTCAGGGATCGAGTGGAAGGAATCATCTGAGGAGTATTGATTTGACATAGTGTGTGTAAACAGGTGAAATAATATAAGCACAAGGAAAAAAAAAATATATATATATATATATATATATATATATATATATATATATATATATATATATATATATATATATATATATATATATATATATATATATATATATATATATATATATATATATATATATATATATATATATATATATATATATATATATATATATATATATATATATATATATATATATATATATATATATATATATATATATATATATATATATATATATATATATATATATATATATATATATATATATATATATATATATATATATATATATAATAAATTATGTAATAGGAAAATTACCTAAAAATAAATTCTTAAAAGAATAATAAGAAAAAACTGTAGAAAAAAAAAAGATCTTAAAAATAAACATGAAATGCAATAATCAAGCCTAGAAGTGTAATCAAACATAAAAGTCAAGTATAATATAGTATAAGTAGATATATGTTTATATAATATGCACGAGTATAATACAGTGGGTAGGTATCTGACAGAGCAAGTAGGATAAACGAACCAGTAATTATTGATCAGAATATTTGTCCAAACTATAGTAGGTAAAAAGTTGAGTATGGTCATCAATTTAGGTTTGCAATCATCAGTGTTTAATTTATAAGGATATTGAGGTTTTATAGTTACAGTACATGTATAACAATATTCACAAAATAGAAATCAAAATATATAGGTATGTCATAGTGTTACTAAAAAGGTATTGACGAGATATTTTTACCATCTTCACATTATACATTCTCAACTTATAAGACACATAAATACTAATTTTCTCAGTTAAATTAAAATACAATTACTTAAAATACATATCTTTTTATCATTAATAAATTCTGTACCGCAGCTACATAGAATAAAGTTTTATAAAGAATACTTATTTAATATGTATTACACATCATAGATTTAATATAAAATTACAAATAAACTGACAGAAAAAAAATAGCTACGAATGGTTAAAACTGGTACTACTGCCCGTGCATATAATAGAATATTAATTTGTTTAATGGCAACATGGCGGGCAAAAATCCAGCGGAGTACGAGATGGCAACAATAAAAATAGTTCAAAAAAATCATAGATATAGTAGAAATATATACCTACACATAATATCCGTGTTTACATTAATTTATAGTAGACATTTACAGTACCTAGATAACATGTATAGTATATTAAATACAACAAGTATATTAAATTAAGAAATGTAGTGAGAAACGTTAAACTGTGTAGCTGAATTATGTTACTAATATATAGCTATAATTTAGTATTTCTGGACCGAAGACTTCGTTTCGCTTGTGATTGTGGCAGTTCCTTCGGAGTTGTGATGTCATCTAATTCTTGCAGTTTAGTGATCGTTTTCAATGAACCATCTGGTTGTTTAATGACAATTTTACCATTCTTAGTCCAGGCGTTCGATGAAGTGACTCGAATACGGGCTTCAATGAATACTTTCTGACGTTCTCTGGTCAACGATTCTGTGATAATAGTGTTTGTTCCTTTCAGCGTCTGTTTATTGCTGAATATTGTGTTTTTAATATCAGTGGTGCTTAATTTGACAAGAATAGGACGTGGTTTGTTTGTTCTCATTGCTCCCAGGCGAAAGCAGAAAGAAATTGATCCAATTGGTAAGTTTGAAAGACGTACCTTTTGTGTGATAAAATTGTGCGCTGTCAGTTTAGTGTCTTCGCCGGCAACCTCTTTAACTCCATGTATAAGAATCATTTTTCGCCTAGATCTAGCTTCCAGTTCATCCACTGCATCATACAGGCCAGAGATTTCTGCGGAAAAACGATCCAGCCTCGCAAATACTTCCTTTTTAAATACCTCAAAGTCCCGTGCAATTGACGACTTCTGGGGGCTGGTCGAATTTAGCAATTTGGCTTCGAAATTTTCCATGCCTGATGTAAAATCCTTCTTCATCTCAATGAACTTAGCGTTGGCGTCCATTTAGTGATGTTTGATTTAGTATGAAGCTTGATTAATTTGCGGAAAAAAATCAGATGCACATGCACATTAGAACCGGAAACCGGAAGAGGAAACCGGAAACCGGAATATTCTTCTTTGTCTTGCATTATATCCTTGAGAATGCAAGGATAATGGACTTTGGAGGATGTGATATAATCACGAACAACAGTCATTATATGACGAACCCAACATTCATAAAAGTACGTAGACTGCAGTGGTGAATAAATGATGACCGTATCCCCAAAAAGGTTCTTAATACCAATCAAGAGGGCAGAAGAAGTAGCTAGAGGCAGGCCCAAGTTAAGGTGGCTGGACGGCACAGAAGACGACATAAGGGCGATCGGAATAGCAAACTGGAGGAGAGCGGTGGAGGACAGGGATGGCTGGAGAAGGATTCTGGAGGAGGCCAGGACCCACACAGGGCTGTAGCGCAAATGATGATGATGATGATCTTTCATTCTCTCCTTATGTCCTTATTTTTCATTCTTTCATATTGTCGGCCTTTGTGGCTCAATTAATTAGATATCTGGCTGCTGATTCAAAGGTCCCGGGTTCGATTCCCGGTGGAAGCACAGTTTTTAATTGTGTTTTCAGTCTGGATCTGTGAGTCTCCAGAATGTGGCAACTTGTTATTGGGTGCGTGTCAAATTAATATTTGACATAGTACGTGTTTGTTGCCCGAGAAGTAATATAAAATAAAATAAAAAAATATAATATATCGTTCTATTACATACTCTTCTTAGTGATTTCATATCCACAGCAATTAGAAGCTTGAAAAATCGACGTGCAAGTATGAAAGGAAGCTAGGAATGTGTGCAAAAATACAGGAGTAGGTATGGCGCTCGGTCCTCTTTGCTTATCCCGTAAGGGATATGACGTGATGCGATGTATGTATGTTCATTCTCAGCGTGCAATATGTAGAGTCATGATCAATTTATAATAAACTGCCACCTCACATACGGTCTTAAAAGAAGGTAGTTTTGAGAGAGAGACGAAGAAGTATCTCTTCGATAAATCATTTTATACAACTGACAAGATGCTAAATGAAAGAGATTTCAATTAGCATGGAGTTGTTTTTCTTTGTTTATTAATATTGATTTGTTTAATTATATATATTTTTTATTTTTATTTTATTTTATTTATTTGAACATAACAGAAAGAAAGCAATAATAACATCATTATAAAAAAAACAAAAAACATTTCATATTAACGTTGGCCTCTCCCACTAGGAATGTCCTGTGTCGGGAGAAGCAAACTTACATATTTAAATTATACAAACATAAAATCACAAATCAAAAACATAAAACAAAACATACATATATAACACAAATCATCACACACAGGCTGGTGGCAAACAACCCATTAACCCAACACAGCAGCAACAGACCTATTGCTATGTAGGGTGACCACATAAAAAGTACAGCCACTGTTGCTTAAATTTTGCAGGGTTTTTTACTGATTTCGTCTTCTCTGGCATTCCACTGTACAATATAGGTGCCAAATAATTATACGTCTTCCGAGCAAAAATGGTGTTGGTGTGTGGTGGCTGAAAATTTTGGGAGGTGGATGTGCCAGTGGAGTGACCCTTGATTGCTGAGTTCGCAATGCATCCAGTTTATTTATATGGAATTTGTAAAGAGCTGTTTTTTTAAATAATTGGTCAACATTCTTGTCTGGGTGAAAAGCAAAGCAGTAGAAAATCTATAGTTCTTTTTGAACATAACCTTCAGTAGTATTCTCTGTGACACATTTAATATTTCCAGTACAGACTTAGAGCATGCTCCCCAGCACAAAATACCATACGATAAGCTTGACTGTACTAGAGCATGATACACATCCCTAAGCGTATTAATATCCAAAATATTCCTTAATTCTCTAAATATGTATATAAATTTGCGAATCCTACTGGCTAAATCACATATGTGCACATCCCACCTCAGGTATCGATCAATATAAATACCCAGATACTTAATGCTGTGAACATTTTCTAGCTTTTCACATGAGCACTTCTGTACATTTGCACATTCATGTATTACAAGATTATGTAATTTGTCTGGTTGACCAGATCTAGTTATACTAAAAGTGACATATTTTGATTTATATAATCAATGACGACTCCGAGTGCTCTGTTTGGGAGCCTATGGAGGATAAACCAATACAAATACAAATTTAAAAATACGTATAATGGAGATCTACACCTTGAATCACGTCAACATTGACAATTTAAAACTTTGATGTCATTCTAGAGAATGACTGGCACTGAATACATATAACTCAAAACGTCTCTAGATTAACAATTCAAAACATGAGAAACATAGTAAAATAAAAAACTTATCCCAACTAGAAAAACTATACAGCCATGTTCGCTGAGTTATTTGCATATTATTTTCACAAAACTTTCCCAGTTCGTAGTTGTAAAGTGTACCACAAAAGTGATTCAGAGAGAAGTTATTAAAGATTATTGCTTGGAAAATATTTAAAAGAGCGCAATAAAAAACCGTAATATGAGATAAACTCAGAGGCTTCTGTTATTTCGCGAGAGAAATATTACTCGAAAGGGAAGTTTTTATTTGATTTAAAATAACATTCATATCTTAGGTTGTGTTCAGATTCAACGCTCGACGTCGGGCATCGAATGTACCTGAAGTTGCAGATTGTGGCGTTTTTCACACCAATCTCACTGAACGCTTTCGAGCGGCGGCGCGGTGTTTCAATCTGAACGCACCATCGGGCATTTTAAATGTCAAATGTCATTTATCATACATATACATATATTCATCGAAAGACAAGAAATGGTCAGTGAAGTAAATAATGATCTCTGACCTTTTATTGGAAATTGGTGAAAGATATTTTTATATATTAACCTCTTTGTGATTGCATATTGTCATCATAAATAATGTCAACTGACATTATAGATACCACAGAAACAAATAGAAGTCATCATTCCACAGATAATATAGAAGTCAACAGATACTTTAAATGTCAGAGCATTTTTCACCTGACAATTTTACGGAGCGTTTGATGCGTACACTCGACGTTCAATCTGAACGCCACAGGGTGTCTTTCGAGCGTCTGTTTCCGGTCATTATGAACGGCTTAGAGCGTCACTAAGTGCACTCGGTGTTCAATGTGAACATAGCCCTAGAAACTTTCAGAGAAAATTTTTATTGGTTGTTCAACATAAAAATATTTTTCATTCGTCAGCCAAAATGAACGCCATAACAATATTATGTATTTAAACGCTGACATATGTATGTAGAGCTCGGCAAGCAAAAGAATGCGGCCGACCTGTGCACAAAATAAATGTAGTTACAGGGACATATTCTAATTTGAAGCAACCAACTAAATTCTTATATGCAATTTTGACAGGCTTAACCCCCTTGATCTTGAAATTCAACGTAGAGGTGCTATTTTCAATTTATTGCGAGGCCGTCCTTCTGTTATCGGTGACACTTCTTTTCACCCCCCTGAGACTCGAACGTCTCGAAGCTCAATTAAGAGAAACGTGAGCGACACTGGCAAAACCGCTGGACGACCTGTCCAGTTGGTAGAGTTACCTATTTATTTTTTCCTGACGTGAGGTCGCGACTGAAATCTCCTTGGGTTGTTCCAGACTTTTGGACTTATCAATTTCTCACAGGACACGGTAACTTTAAAAGCTATCTCCATCGCTTCAACGTTGCTTCCTCTTCCTCAGTTTTGTCAATGTCCGGACCAAACTTCGGATCACATCATTTGGGAGTGTTCCCACCCAATTGTGTCCTCTTACAGATCGGAGCTCCTCGTTGCTGTCCGTGGGCCTCTTCAAGGTCCCATTGGACATGCGGACTTAGTGATCTCGAAGAACAATTATAAAGCCTTCAAACGATTTTGCCATAGATACGGTGCAGTATTATCCGAAGATTTTCACTGACTTGTCTGTTTCCAGAGATCTTGGTCACTTCTCTGATGTCCTGTTTATATGGATCTGAATTCGCCGACAGTCTGCAGGTGTGAATCTCAATTCGCACTTGCTGATTGTTCTTTTTGCACCATGGTGCCGAGATTGCTAATCTAGAGGGCTTCATGAGCTACTCTTCGTGCCATACTTTTTTTTTTTTGTTGTTCATTCTAGCGTTCTGCGAAGGGGTCGTTGACAGTCCCCATATGCGGAGCGGGTGGTGGTGGAAGTAGCGATATATAATTAAATGAAATACAATTAATGTTCTACTATGAATTGAGTTCAATCATATATCTAACATATAAGGTGCGAAGCCTCTAAGTTGGTGTTTTTTTGACTTCAAAGTTGCAAAATCTAGACCTGTGCCCCGTTCCACCATCGTACTTTTCAACTTTGCGCTTTGCACTTTGCAATTCGACGGCTTGTTTTCGTTCCACCATTACATTTTTTCGCAAAGTAAAAGTTTCAATGTGCAAAGCGAAAAGTAGACGCCTATTGCAAAGCAAATTAGCCGTTCTGTTCCACCATCGCTACTTTTCATAAATAACTTTGCAAAATTTGCGAATGAATTGAAAAGAATATTTTGACATTTCAAATTTGCCATTCGTCGAGTTGTGAAAGTAGAAGTTGTTTATTCAGAATTTTTAAGTTAATATATTATAAAATGTTGCGAAGATTGTTGTTAGAAAGGGATGAGGAAGGTGAGGTTGTACGAAATAAGAAAAATAATTAAATAAATCTTCGGAAAATTTAATGAACAAATTGTTATAGTAAACACTAAACTGTCTCACAATTTTCACTCACAACATATTAAGCATCGTAGTAAACAAAACTAAACAACTTACCTGTTGCTTCATTGTATTAGTGATAGTGTCACTAAATGCCCCAAAAAGAACTCGTTTCTTTTGTTTAATTACCTCCAACACGGCTAATTTTTTCTTAATATTGTCTTTTCGGCTCATTTTCTAACAATCAACAACGAAATCACAGAAAAACAAGAATGAACGGTGTCAAATGATCGTTTACGCGCCGAAACAAGCGGTACTACTAAGTAGGTGTCGCTAGCGTCAATTGCAAAGACTCTGCAAATGTCTGGCAACGCCGCGGCGCGGCGCAAAGTGACAATTTTTTGTTCGTGGAACGCGAACGCTTTGCACTTTGCAAAATTCTCATATCGCAAAGCGAAAAGTGAAAAGTTGAAAAGTACGATGGTGGAACGGGGCACTGGCCATTAAAAATTTCGCGGATCCTGGCTTGAAAGAATGTCGGTATGTAAGGAGAAATAAATTCTCTTGAACAAATCGTCAGTTTTAAAATAATGTTGTGTGATGCGTTTTGAATTATTATTGTTAGGAAAGGATGCATTTGTTTGTAAAGAACAATGGTCCAGATTGTATGGTTCGTTACACCAAGTGAGTATTGGATGTACCTATATAAGTAGGTATGTGTATGTACCAGTATTTGAACTTCCAAATATTCGAAATTGGAATTATTCGAATATCGAATTAAAAAAAAAACAACGAATATTCGAACAAAGTAAACTATCTAGTGATGAGCAAATGCAAGACCGGGGTGGTCTTAGTCTTGTTCGTGTATCTTCGGTCTGAATTTAATCTTAATCAACATCATGAGTAGCCTTGTTGTTTACCTGTAACATAGTAACTGATAAAACATTCTGTATTGGATAGAATATTTTTACTCCTCACTAACCCGAGGGGAAGTAGTGGCGAGTTATGATTTCACAATTTTTAAGTTAATTTTTTTTTGCAGTTTCTCAACTAGTTTTATGCTGAGATTGTATTCTGAAAATTTTCATTACAATAAACATATCTGTGTGTGTTCTGTGGTCAATGTACGGTGTGTTTATTCTACTTTATCGATTACAGACGAAAGTACTCATTTGATTATTTTCAAATTTTGTATATTTGTAAACTTAATAGTCTTTTGTATATTTGTAAACTTAATATTGGACACTGTCACTTCGTGGTAGAACTCCATAATTAATTAAAACTATGAAATTAAATATAAAAAAATTTTCATAGTTTTAACTTAATAGTCGCTTAGACCCCATTAGATTTGGAAAAATATCTGATCTAACTGTGAAATATTTTCTGTCAAATATTTCAAATTGACAGTCAAGTTTTCGTTACAAAATATTTTAATCAAAAAGTAATTAACAAATTCTTTTCATGAAAATGCTGAAAGTTTTCCATTCAAAATTTTAATTTGATTTTTGTAGAGTGACTTGTAAGCGTTGGTCACAACCCACTCATTTTGGTAAATTACTCAATAATTATTGAAAAATATGCGGTACTCCTCACTAACCCAAGGGGATTTAGTGGGGAGTTCGCAATTTTAAGGCTTTTTTATTGCAGATTATCAACAAGTATCATGCTGGATTGTATTCTGAAAGTTTCGTCACAATGTGTGTATGTGTGTATGCTATGTGCTATGTTCTTTGTACGGCGTGTTTATTTTACTATATCGATTATAGACTAAAGTACTCATTCGATTCTTTTCAAATTTTGTAAATATGTATATATAATACTCGCTTAGACCCAATTAGATTTTGAAGGATATCTGAATAGTAAACTGTCAAATATTTCAAAGCGACCCCAATCTAAGGAAAATTAAAATTTGAAGATTTTATTTTCAAATTGGTAAAAAGGCACATCACTTTCATAAAATGGCATTGAAGAGTTATCAAGTTTTCATAATAAAATATTTAAATAAAAAACAATTTAACAAACTCATTTCATGAAAATGCTGAATATTTTCAATACAAAATTTGAATACTTTATAGAATGACTTGTTAGTGAAGAAATACCAGGGAATACCAAAGACATGTGACTGTGGAGAGCAGCAGACCACCGCACATCTGTGCAGCTGCCACTCAAGTCCAGTCAACTGCACCATGCACGATCTTATGGTGGGCAATGATTGTGCTATTGACGTTGCTAGGCACTGGCAGAAGACTGTTTAAATGCGTTGCTGACACGATAGACGAAGAAGTGAGGAGTTTGGCTTAGGCCACAACCCACTCGTTTTTAAATAATTTCATATTCTAAGGAAGGGATCGAATTATTCCTGTTTCGCTCCGCGGCATTTCGAATATATACCTGCACTCTTGTAATCAACATCCGATTGACGAATAGACCTATAACACAATGATGAATACTTAACAAAATTGGAGGAGATTTTTACTAAATTCAAAGTTCTAACAATTACAAAAATATATGCAAAAAATCTGCTAATATACAAGCTAAAAAGAGAAGATCAATATATACTAGCTCACAACAATATAAACACACTAGATTAAGTACAACAAATACCTTAAATATACCATATATTAAAACAACTTTTGGACAACGTAGTGTACGATATTTTTCAACAAAACTTTTCAATAGTTTACCAACAAATATTAAAAACATCAGTAATGCAAAAGAATTTAAAAAACTATCACTAAGATGGGTTTATGAAATAGATGAAAAAATCCTTAAGGAAATAATTCTTCCAAATAAAATGTAAATGCACTATTACAAACAACAGAATAGACAATTGAAAAAAAGTGAAACAAATAATTTATTTCCACAATTTTTGGTTGTGTGTGCATGACTCAATATGAAATATTGTATTTAGAAGGAAAGATGCATACGTTTGAATGCGTAGCGTATGTATGTACATGTACTTATATAATATGTAAATGTATCTATAAATAAACAACGTAATAGACAATAACATAAAACTAGCTCACCTTAGCACAGGCTATGCCTAGTGAGGGGGCTAGTAACAAAGATACAAACAAAAAGATATGACTTAAACTATGTAAGCACTAGTGAAGTGGTAAATTGATATTTATTGAAATGAAATAATTTATATTTACTTTGTATGTTAACTATGTATGAATAAGCTTATATTATCTTAAGATATTTTGTATCTCATATATACTGTATATTTTTGGATAGAAATAAATAAAATAAAAAAAAAAAAAAAAAATAAATAAAAAAGGAATATTTTTATTGACAAACTTATTTTAACATCTCAATAGACACGAAGTTGGGATATTGTAAGAATAGGAACTCGATGCTCCTACAGGGCCTACGACCTGTCATCGACTGGATTACGTGATCACTTTATGCGCTTGCTCAACGTTCACCAATTATGCCTTCTTATTGAGTTCCCTCATCAATGTAATTTTTGAAAGATCAATATATTTGAATAGTTTGTAACTTTTCACATGAAAATAAGGAACTATACTATTGCCATCTATGAAGTAACGGAAAAGCCTTTTTTGTTACGCCATCTTTTGAGAAATTAGTTTATTTATAAACAACGAAAGCAACAGTCCTTACGGTGTCTCACACAGATGTCACCCCTGAACTGCGCCAGAAATATTATTTCATTTTTGGCTTGTTTACCCACTTGTACCAATGTGTATGTAAATCGAATATTCGTTAATCGAATATTCCAATTGGAAACTCTAACCTGTATGTTGCACGTTTATCTGTGTATGTATATATGTACGCTCTATCTATGTATGTAGATTTATACAGCTTTTGTGTCTGTATGTGTAGACTGTGAGCAACAAGTAGACGGGTATAGGGGGGCCAGGGGCTGTGGAAAACGGGGGGGTCGGCTCTGGGGAAGGGGCTCTATCGATTTCCCCGCTCCAGCCACCTGATGCCGCAGGGAGCGGGAGGAGGTCTATGGGAGTAACAGGGGGCTGCCGTGTGCACCCGACGAACGGCGGACACGTGCTCAAATGATAGCTTATATGAAATTGTATTCCTTCTGCACTCTCTGCAATTATTTTGAGAGATAATAGGGGCGCAATTTTTTTTCAAAGAGTTTTGCCGTTCCGTGGCCCAACTCGGATTGAAATGGGCGAAGCGCGTATTTCTCTCGATCAATAAAACAGAAATTAAATCGAATATTTTTATGATCGCATACATGTATATTACCTAGATGGGTTTATTTACATATGTATTTATTATAAAGGACCACTTACAGCTAACAAGTTATTATAGTTACATCATAGTTCCATAAAAAGGGCAAGCTGTAATAAAACTGGTCAGCTAATTACATGCGGCCACATTTTGCATTAAAAGTTGGTGTACAAATTTATAAAAGAATGAAAATATCTTAAAAAGAAGCTGTATAAAAATGAAAAGATACAATATCACAACAAAGAAAAATAATGAAAGAAATTAACAAAAGAAATTAATACTATAAACGATATAACTACAGATAAAACAGATAAAAAAAGAGAAACATTATAGCTAGAAAAAAAAAACAAAAAAGCTAGTTAATTAGGTTAATTAATAGCGTGGAAAGTTTTCTTCTGAATGTCACCAGACTGTCACCAAAAATATCTATGTCTTTATTGATATGTATAGTATCTACACATCCGAGTAATCTAAATAGTTCTGGGTAATCTAAATAGTTCTCGGTTCCTTACACGAGAATTTGTGTGAAGATTTATTTCAGATAGAAGCTCGGTGTCAATTTGACTGTTGATAATTTTATACAAATAGACCAAGGATTGTTAGAGAGCGGTTAGCGCGCTGGCTTAGTAATACAGTGGTCGCGAGTTCGAATCCTGCCACGACCGATTTCACCACACCACATAGGGAAAATTCATTATTCGTAAAAGAAAATACACGCAACATAATTTTTGACAATTTTATATCTTATTACTTAATACAAATAATTTTGAATTAAAGCGCGGCTCAGGGATGACATATTTGCGGTAGCATTGAATCATAAAAAATTACACACAAAAATTAAAAATAAAATATAACACGAGAGAGGTATTAAAAAAAGAATGCTATTGATTCTGAGTAGAGAGGAGAATTTCTGTTGAAGTGTTGTTTAAGGTCATGTTTCATCGCTTTTTATTGTTATATGCACAATTTTCATTACTATTTATTGTTGTATATATGCTTCTTAATGTTTACTTTGTACTTTTTATTGTTGTATATATGCTTCTTTATGTTTTTATAGGTTTTGTATAATTATGTCTTATTTTTAAAGTTTTTTTATTACTGTTTTTATCTCGGATGCTTTAATATGTTTGTGTGAAATATTTATGAACTTCGCATGTTGTGTTCACTTTCAATTGGATATTGACATTATATAAAATTATTAAGATATACTTTCTTGTATGCGATTGTCAATGTCTGTAAGTGTCCCAAATAAAATAAAATAAATAAATAAATAAAACTTTAATATTATTGCCCTATTGAAAGTATAGACACTCGTGTATGGGGTATTATATATATACAACGATCGTAGCTTCTATTACATACCAAGAAATTTCTCAATAGATGGCGTTAGAAATATCGAGTTTCATCGTCAATCGATAGATAGCGATAGTCCTCTCAGCTTATTTTCAAACGATGTAAATTACTATGGAACAATATATAGAATTTTCAAAATTTGGATAGATAAGGAAAGTCAATATAAAGGTGTAAATGGTGAACATTGCAAGCATTTAACGTGACAGGTTGTAAGCCCTGTAGATGCGTGATTTCCCGGTTATCCTATAAATGTGTATTCCCGCTTTGTCTCTATTAAGAAATAAAAATTGTCAAAAAACGTTTAATCGGTGCATTTATTATTTTAATTTTCAAACTCCCTGTACACAATCAAATGCATAATGGTAGACAGTGGCGGATATATTGCCTAATGGCAATATATTCCAACCGATCAAATCCATTTAAGAAAATTAGTAATAAGCGTGCGTGGTAAGTAACCAACTTGTTAATATATAAAAATGGAAACACACTTTTCAAAATTATTTATATTTATTAAGGGGAAACATACAGCATTTTTGCAAATTACAAAATACAACAGTGAACGTTGAATATTTGCCAAAATTGTTCCATATAAAAATAAAATAATTAAAACATATGTAAATAGAAAAGTAAGTTTGATATTAAAGACATAAGAAATTGGAATAAAATTTATAAAATACAGTTAAAAAAACAACATACAATATAAATACCTAATTCAAAATTATAATTACAAAATATAATGAAATATGTAAGAATTGGGGGGAACGAAGAAAGATAAAGGAGTAAGGTATCTCTTGACTCATATCATTGCGTCATTGCTGATATACTCCTGTGAAATTGTGGATATGTGTTATTGAATATATCAGTATCATAAAACTGCATACAAATGCGTTTTTTTTACGTTAAAATGTTATTGTCAAAAGGGATTCATGAAAATACGCCTGGTTTTATGCAATAGTTATAGCATTACTGCCTACATTGTTCAATTTTATCTAATGAAACAAGGTGATAACAAAATGCGAAATATATTTGCAAGAAACTGGGCAAGATACCGCTAGAGATTCAAAGAAAATAGCATTATTATTGATAATAGTTGAAACATTCATTGTCATCGGGAATGTACAATTTGTTAAAATTTCAGAGCTCCAACTGTTTCGGAAGTTAGATAAAATTGATAGCAAAATGACGGCTAGTACGAACAGACATAATATGTATGATAAAGTGTTAGTTTTTATTATGTTGTGGCAGACCACATCTCGAAATTTCTTTCGAGCGCGCGCCTAGCGACGGCAAGTACATTTGTTTATCGCTAGGCCGAGTTCATCGCCCGCAACGTCAAATAAGTGACAATACTCCTCAACTGGGTATGACACTTCAAATCAATAAGTCTAGAAAGTTCGAGGACATTGAACTTGCTACCCCCAGCGCAGCACTATTTAAGGGAGTCTACACCTCTACACGTCGTCACTTCATTTCCGTATTTCCGTCACTTCGATTCGTCACATCACGCCGCCGTTCTCGACCACGCCGTCTCGCCGACACTTCGTCTCTCGACCACCGGTCATCTCTCGACCTCGCGAGCACGATGGTACTTCACCATGCGAAGATTCGGACACTTCGAACACACCCGCTAACTCGCTCGTTATACCTACTCATCGTGAGAAAAGTTCCTTTGTAAGTTATTTCATCAATTGTAAATTTACCCTTAAGCAAACTATTAATTGTGATCAATATACTCATTGTTACTTTTGACCATTCTTTCTTCTTCTCTCTCAACCACTGTCCTTGTGTTCTTATTTCAAATCATATCCACTTGGGATATAGTAAACTCTCTTTACTGGTAACCCCTTTGGTTACCACATATATTTATTAGTAACCACTCTGGTTATTAACTACTGTTGATTGGTAACCCCTTTGGTTACCAATCAGCTTAATTGGTGACCCTGAAAACGTGAATATGAACACAATCGTTACCAAACAGCTTAACAGCTAAGGTTCACAGCTACTGGTATTTACAAAACATCGGTATTTATCTAGTACCGGCCCGAGGCCGAAAAACGATAAATATGCATTCACAACAGTGGTATTTTTTCCTTACAATAACATTAAACAACACTTACCGATTTTCCTCAGATCACTCCTTATCTTTTCCTAGCTTAGAAAAAGAAAGAATTGGTTTTTGAATCTCTCACGATGGGTACACTACACTACACCCGCGAAACAATCGCGCTTAATTCTATGCAATCGCGTTTAAAAATCACCCGCGTTTCTCGGTTTTTAGTTATTCTTTGTCATAAATGTTGCATTCAAATAATACATGCATAGTACACATTCATTTTATTCTGAGATTGTAAACAAAGGTATATTATATTGGTACCCACTTTATAATTTCACATAAACAAACACAGTTAAATTTTTCTGTACGGCACTGCTTTAAGTAAAAAAATACTCCGACGATCGCGATATACATAAACAAAACCGCACATCCGAATTTGGTTATATTCTTTTCACATAATTCACGGAACTAAAAATATTTTTCACATACATCGCGACAAAAAATTCTCACGCACAACAATAATACTGAAGTGACAAAAATTATTAATTTTATATTTTGCATACAGTTTTACGCGTGGTACAGAACATTTAAGTAATCTTGATATAGTAATTTCACTGTTTAAACAAATATCCATCGAAAGTTTTCGGTTTTAAACGATAAAACTTCAATTTTGTTATTTTTAAACAACGCGATTACA